>JAWLRI010000560.1:595849-612451 GCA_034781795.1 Crypturellus tataupa
TGCCTTGGCAGATTATCCAGGACAAATAAGTATCCACTTTCCAGGACATAAAATCATACAGTCTTTTAACTCTCTTTCTCTATAAGGTATAATGTAACACTCATTTCAGAGGTCACATTTGTAGCTGAATTTTGTGTTGTGCTTCAGTTCCCCCACAAATGAGAAAATAATCTAGCTGATCTTTTAACAAAAACTATAGTTTTTGTTAAATTACATTCTAAATAGATCAAAAAATTATCTTTTATTTGGGAAGCTTGTACTCAACAGAAAAAGCGGATGGTAATAGGAAGAGAAGCACAGAGAGCATCAGCCACATGAAGAAATGTGGGCAATCATTCCCACCATGTCCATGGAAAGACACAAGCCAGGCCTTGGCCAGGCACTGCACAGCACATTAGCTTGAGAGGGAGCTGGAGTAGGGTTATTTGACCTTACTTTGAAGCATGCAGAGACCAAAAATGGGTTATACTGGAGACATATTGTACCAGACTCGCCCCTGTTGTGAGCAGGCCTCAAAGAAGCAAAGAGAGAGAAAGTGTTGCCCAAGTCTCACTCTCCTGTGTTATACTTAGAGATCTGAGCTTTACCAGCCTTCCCAAAGGCTAGTCTTTCCAGGCTTAAGGAAATAAAGAAAAAAAAACTTTTAAAAATAAAAACTGCAGAAAGAGAACATCAGTACAACTAACAAGAGACCTTTGTATTAAGGGAGATATTTGAAGCAGAGCCCTAAGACTAATGTGTACTTAAAAGCCATGTTGTTTCTTTTAAAAAGATCTTGGAGCTGGCACTTTGCCTAGAAACTCTTTGAGAACGAAGCCCTTATGGACAAAATGTCACACACAAATAAACTCACTTTGATCCATTCATAATCCACTCAAGGACATGCTCTTACAAATAAGAGCCAAGGGATGTATACTTAACACAAGCTGGGGCTTGCTCATCAAGATAATGACAGATTGCTTTTAAACTGGACCAGCACTGCATTGAGATGAATGGTCTGTATGGCTTCTTACTCAGCACTACTGTTTTCCTCTTCCCCCTGCTCCAAACCTTGGTTTATCGCTGCATACTTTTCACATGCATAAGGGAGATTAGTGTTCTTTAGGAAATGAAAATTGTTAATACACATCCATCAACAGAGAGCTGAACGAATGGAGATAAACAGTATACTGGGCACACTTTATTTTTGATCAACTTCAGAGAGAAAATTATTTTTCATTCAATCAATAGAGGGCTAAAAATAACCTGCATTTGCAACCATTCCTACTTGCATGACAACACAATTCATATGTCTTAATTCATTAGACTAATGTGTTTATAAGGCAGTTGAAATGTCAAAGCACTGCTGGATTTAGTATAAACTTAAATTCTATTACCTGTCAGGCATTAATTGCTTATGGAGCATAGGGATTCTTCCCAAGGGTCTTATATGTTTCCTTTTGTCATTTTACTAACTATTCTGTCTAGACCAACTTAAAGCCCTTAATCCACCACAGGGATCAATAAACTGCACAATAATTCAGTCCTAATAATTAGCTTTCACTTAAACACAAATGGTCATTTCATTGTTAACTGCAGTACAAAATGATAATGAAATAATTAAAAAAGACAGATGAAAGAGTGACTTAATAGGAAAGAGACCTTACTGTTCTATTAGAGACATTACCATTCAACCTTTTTATTACTGCCACCACCTTTCAATTTAAAAAAAAATACTTCAAGCTATGCTCATTTAAATATGACAGTATCGCTATTACATGCATAGTCTTACGATACGAACCTCATACTACAAGACTGATGCAAACCAGTTGCCTCGCTGAAACCATTAAAAGGATGAGCATTTGCTGCTAAGGTCTATAAATTGTATATAAATCACAGGACTGCAGTTGTTCATACATGAAAGATTAAAAAAAAACAAAACAAAAAAACCCTACACATAGTGGGGGTTTTTCCCCTCCAGAAATATGAGTATCACAGAACCTTTCGCAATGGCATTAACATGTCACAACATAACATTAAGATATATTTAAAAGTATATTTAAAGGTAAATTCTTAACTTTCCAGTCTTTTTCACTACCAGCCTCCTGATATATCCAGTGCTCAATTCCCCATATTTGCTGAACTAGCAATGTTGTGGGATGATAGATATATTTGAAACCTCATGATCAAAGCAATGCCCTAATAGCAAAATCTTTCACTTTACCTTTGCCATGTCCTGCTTCCATTTTAATTTCTGCTATATCTTAATATATTGATGTAACTACCATTTTATGCTATTTCACCAGCAGCTGGATAGTTCA
Source organism: Crypturellus tataupa (assembly GCA_034781795.1). Classification (NCBI taxonomy): domain Eukaryota; kingdom Metazoa; phylum Chordata; class Aves; order Tinamiformes; family Tinamidae; genus Crypturellus; species Crypturellus tataupa. The sequence goes on from JAWLRI010000560.1 coordinate 598,150, forward strand.
CGAGCCATTTCTGTAGAAGGTTGTTTTTACAAATGCTGGTGCAGCCTTTCCTTTGCTCAGCCACACATCTCTCCACTAATGCAGAAGCCCCCATTCCTTATGCCTGAGCATGAAGTCTCAGCACATGAAGCCTCATCCTAAACAAAAACACAATGACAACACAAAAAGAAAACCAAACAGCCGAAGCCAACAGAGTAATTCTCACTAAGTCCATATATGAAAAATCTGGGACAAATAAGACTCTTCCACAAAGGTGTTTTTTTCCCTATTTCAAAAAACAATGGAGGCAAAAGAAAGGACAGAGAAACCCATGAGAAAAGGAGATGAGTTAGAGCTTAGTATTGAACCTGGCAAACTAATGGCTAAAAATAAACACAAAAAATTGCTAGTCTTCTCAACAAATTGTGGATATTCTACTGGAAATTACCAGTGTGACCTTCATCAACCTGGAACCTTGTGTTACTTAAGATGTTTATCATCATGTTGCATTTAATCGTACTATGAAGTAACTAAAACTCACCCATCAAGGCATCGCTCCTATTATACTTAAAGTTACTCTGAAAAAAGTAGGTTAAAAAAAAGTCAGTGAAATGTAGGGAAAAGTAGATATTCTGAAAAGTTAGAGAACAGACATTAAAGCAGGGCACACGTCTCCAGCCTGGATCTAAAGAACAGGAATATGGAGAGATCCAATTGGATCTTAGAAAGTTTAGCACTATAAAAATACAATTGACTTGACATTATTACTGGTGAGAACACACACACGTAACACAACCCCATTCTCTAGCTCTCAGGGGCTCCTGTTGACAATTGTCAAAACAGGAGAGAAAGAATCTTGTAATTCCAGCAGAACCTTGGATTGAACAAGGCTGCATGCAGTGTAAGCTACCCACAGGGTGATCAGCAGTAAATCTGGTTTTAGGAGGGGAGGAAGCAAAGGAAAGAACAATTCTAGCCAACAGGCCTTAGGAAAGCTCAGAACATACCTAAGCACCTCACCAGATTGCAAGGAGTCCCCAAATCTAAAAAACACTCACCCTTATGTGGCATAAGAAAGGCAAAACTATTAAGCAGACTAAAGTTCATACTGATTGTAAGCAATGAAAGAGTCATCAGCTCTAGCAGCCACCTCTTAAGATATTGATCATGGTGATTACTGCTGAGGAAATAATTTGAAATGAATAATATATTCTAGCATCATAAGGTTTGTAAGAAGAGATAATCCTTTTTATCAGGCAGAATTATATCACTGGTGGTGAGAGAGTAGGGCAGACAAGCTTTCCAAGGTATTCCCTTCTTCCAGTTGTATCACTTGGACAAATAAGAGATAATGAAGGATATTATTGCTTCCTCAAACCTTGCCCCCTTTTCCTCCAGGGACCATCTGCAGAAATCTTATTATGATATCTTTTGCTAGTAAGATCTCACTTCATTTATTTTATCAAACACCTTTATCAATTAAAAACAACAAACAAACCAAAAAAAAACCACAAACACACCACACACAACAACCACACACAAACCCAGAGGTCAGGATGTTTTTGCACCACACTTCCTTTTATATCTGAAAAACACTCTGCTATCAAGACATCTTAAAAAAATGTTCTACAATGAAATCTAATAAAAATAGATACTCTTTTTTTCAGTATATTCCCCTTCAAATACCCTTACTCTTAAATGGTATTGTTTACTAGAATAATAAGTAAATCTCAGATAATATGAACATTAATAGCACTGTTCATAAAACACTTCTATTAGCACCTCAGTTTTAAGGCATTTGGAACATAATGCATGCAAATATCACAAAAATAGGATAATCATTCACAAGTAGACCTCTAGTGGTGTGTTATACAATTGCATGCTGTTAAATGCTATTACTATGTGATGTTGGTATTAAAGACAGTAAGTCAAAAGTCAGTTCCATGTAAGCAATACATATTTCATACCTCTCAAATTACTATTTTAAACTGTCTTTGATAAAGACAGTTCTGTCACTTAAGCAGCAAAACAAGTAAAACATTAAAACTGAAAATGATGCAATTAATTTCATAAAATAAATCCAGAGTGTTCTCAAAATTGCTCACAAAGTGTGATAAATTTTGCTTAAACTTGCTTATCGAAAATAAAGGTAGGTTGGAGTACAGTCTTTTTTTTTATTCAAGAATGTCTTTCTGTTACTGTGCTCCATAAATGGGAAGTAACCAGAGTAATTAGTCACTAATAACAATAAGCTACAGGACAGTCACTATATTAAAACATGTCAATAGTAATCAGAATTATGATGAAAGGAGGGAAAATCTATTTTCCCTTATCTCTCATAATTTAATTTGATCTTTACCCTGATGAAATTATATTGAAACACGTTAGGTTGCTTAACTTGTTTGCACTTAGAATGAGTTGGATCTTGTAACCTTGCTTTAAAACAGAGAGAGTTCATATTAACAAATATTGGAGGTCATCCAGCCTGAAGTGCATTATTTGTGTTTTAACAGTTTAATAACAAGATGAAGTGGAACACTCCAGAGAGTGGTTATGAGCTTTATTGCTTTTTCATTATTAAGACCACTTAAGATTGTTTTCAAAATTATAATATGAGCTTTTAAGAACTTCCAGTCTGAGCACTGATTTATACTGTCTGTGATTCCATTTCTGCTCTGTTTCACACTGTTAATTTTCATTAAGTTCATTACGTTTAAGACCTCTTAAGGGATTTATTTAAAATTCATCTCTTGATTAGACACATACTGTATACTTTTACTGCTGCAACAATATCTGTTTTTTTTTTCCCCAAAGATAACAAGATATGAGTTATGGTTGTAATGCTATTCCTCAGAGTGCCTATATCAAGTCTCTTAGTGATATTAATATGATGCTATAATTATTTTTTGATGCATGTGAAGCATCTTTTCTCATCAAATCCTATATGTTTACCATAAGTGGGTTAGTGAAGTAAATTGCAGTCAGACGTTTCATACTTCATGCTTCTTTTAGGTGCTATAAAAGATTAGATAAACTTCAAAATAGTAATTCAATACAATTTTAAATGATTTAGTTATCCAGTTCATCAGTGTAACACACGTAGATGTTTAATTTACAAAACAGCATTTTGCAAACTGAAATAAAGCTTTTTCTAAAGCCATTAAATTTCTGCTTGACTTTAATAGTCTTTAAAATAAACAGCTACACAATAGATATTTATTTATAGCAACGATAGAGAAACTTTTTCAACGCAAAAGTGCATGTGTTAATACTATTCTGGGTATCCTTAGGGTTGTGTAGCTAATTGCATAGCTTTTTTAGAACACTACCTACTCTTCTAATCAATATCCAATTAGCAACTACCATAGCAACTGTGAAATATAGGATGTCCTCGTGCGTAAGGTATGTTAGCTTCTAAAGTACAAAACACCAGGGGGAAATGCAATAGATATCAGAGGAAAACTTGTAATTTTTTCCATCAATGTTTTAAAGGGAAGGAATTGATACAACTGTCCAATATTCTTCTAGTATGCCGCCCAGTCATCTACTGCAGCTGGCAAAATGGAAGAGGAAGAACAGTAGAAACATTTTCCCTTAGGAGATGAGCACAGCACTGAAAACAGGTTATCCAGGACCTTTTAAAATCTCTATATTTGTAGGTATTTGTGACATAGCTAGATGAAGCCATGCTGAGCTGATCTAGTATGAGTGGTGGTTCCCCTTTTAGTGGCTTATTGGAGTAGAGGTCCTGCATGTGTCCCTTTTAATCCCTGTTTATTTACTGTTTTATTATATCAAAGTATGTTAGATATTGCTTTCTTGAATAATAATAAGAAGGGAAAAACAGTATATATAGTCTACTTATCTCTGCTTGTGCTATATAACTCTGCTAAATCACTTAATTGCTGCATTTCATAGTTTTGATTTGGCACATTTTTGTATCAATAAATATAGTATTTAAATAAAATTAGGCTTTAACTTTTTAAATATTTACCTATAACATAATTTTGTAGTTGTTTTGAATAATTAATCTATTTTAATAGCTTCTTTGAAAGGTTTCTGCTGTCTACTGTATCAATTTTGTTGCTCTTAAGCATCAGAATATTGCTTGTATAAAACAACCATTTCATAGTTTTATTCTGTATTGTTTTGGCAAGTATCTGCTCTGTCAAGAACCTCTCAAATGTTCGGTTATGTACTATAACACAAAGGAATCTGTTCTAGAAAATGTTAAGCAATTTTCTTCCTATACTCAAATTTTTCATTTTTGCACTATTTCTCTTTAGGGATTTTCCTTTTATAATGTTAAACCTAGGAAATTATTGACAATACTACTTCTACCAACCGTTTTACGGGAATGTGATAGAAGTGGAAGGCAATGTATACACTACAGAAGGATTAAGTCTGGAGCAAATTCCCAAAGAAGGGAGATGATGCATATAACCTATATATATATTTTCTAATACTCTGCTTCTTCAAATGAAATATGGTCCAGAAAAAAAAAAAAAAGTTTTTGTTTTGTAAGCTCTTCTGAGAGACAACAAACCATAGTAAGTCTCTCTCTATATATGAACATGCACCCTCTTGCATGTGAGCATTTACAGTCTCACCTCCTACTTCAAATTAATCTTAGCATTATAGAAAATAATTAACTTCAGTGCTGATTAAAAACTAGTACAGATTAAAAAGTAGTTGAAAACCGAGGGAAACTCCTAATTCAGTTTTCAAGAAAGAGGGGGAAAAATATGCTTGCATGATTCATTAGGGTAGAAAGATTTAAAAAAAAAGCAACATTTAGGGGGATTAACAATTTCGCAGATCTAGACAGAGCTGCTTGTGCTGAACTCTGCATTGTCTGAGTTTTTAAACTAGTGATGGCTGTTCCTGAGCCGTTCTGTGTTTATCCCTGCCAAGCTGACACACATAAAGAAACAAACTTTTGGAAAGAAGCCTAATTAATTTGAAAAATCTGTGAAAGTGTGACATTGGACTTAGATCATATAAAACCAAAAAGTATGACTTTGGGATCAGAGTTGAAAGAACTGAAAGTCTGGACTTCAATGTACATTTATTTTCATTACTTTTTTTTGTAATTTCTACTTGTTTAGATGACTGTTAGAATAGTTCTGAAATGTTACAATTGAAGTCTTATATGATATGTTTTCTCATCTTATTTTGGACTTTAATTTGGATTTTTCTCACCACATTTTCCATTTTTTTCCCTTCTATTTTCCATTCCCCTTTGTTTCCTGTTTTTTGCCAAACTGTCTTTCTGAATTATGAAAATTTCTGAATTATCTTTCTGAATTATGAAAAAATTGATATTCCTGAAGGTAAACCATTAAGGTTTTTATGCACTTTTTTTACTTACTAATTTTGGCAACAGCTGTTAAGATTAATAAAGATATAAATATGTGTTTTAGTAAATCTGTTGTGGACTTCTATGTATCATATAGTAATAATTATACAGGATAGTAAAAATCAGATGATTTTGTTTACTAAAATAAACCTCAAGAGTTTGGAACGTACAGTTAACTGTGCAAATTTATCAGAAAAGTACTGAGCAATATTCAAATACCATATGTATTCCATGTCAGAATCTGTGTTTCTGCAGGCACGCAGAATTCTCATATGCAGATTTCTTGTAAAACATATCTATGTTAGAGATTTTAACATGATTCTATTGAGAATTACCTTATTTGGTTCTGTGTTGTTGTTTGTTTTATTTTGGCATAAGAGCTTTTTAGACTCTAGCAAAGATTCTGGGTAAACTGTCATTCAACTACTTAGGCGTCTGCAAAGTCCTTTAAATTTTGTCTTTAACCATTACAGCCCAGAGAATACCTGCTATAGTAAGGTTCTTCATTCTCTTAGATATGAAAGTCTTTGGGTCAAATCTTTTCACTTTTCCACTTAAAACTATTTAAAACTGTTCATCTTTTTAGTTGAGGTTGTTGTAGATTGTGAGTTTTCTTCATTTAAGTAAATTGAAGTTTTGTCCATTCAAGAACAGATTAGTCCCTTCCTTTTCAACTACACATGATGGCCAGCTCTCCACTTGTACAAGCCTGATGTTTTATGTGTTTAGAAGGACCGACACTTTTATTTTAAACTACCTGTGTGGGATTTAACGGTGAGATTAAATAGCGATCTTCAGATATGATCCCTTTGTTTTCTGAAGCGTGAGCTAACGCAACTTTTAGTCAACTAAAAATCTGAGGTGGGAATCCATTCAAGATGAATCATAAAGGCATGAGAGAAATGCACTTTACATTTATTCTTATTGATTAGTACTTCCCACCACACACCAGTGCATCTTCAACTTGTCAAGATTATTTTCAATTCTGATCTTTTTCAGAATAATCATAACTGCCAATCAGCTTTTGGTGTCATCTGTAGATGACATACTTTCTTCCATTTTTCTGTGTAATAATATTGAATGATTCTTTATCCAGAACAAAATACATGTAGAATGCTTTTTAGTAGAGTTCTTGAGCTTAACTCAGTAATTCCCTGGTCTCCCCCTCCTCCCCCTGACTTTGAGACAACTATTATTGTTCCTCTTTCCTAGTCTTCCTATATTTCTTCAGATTTCTGTGAAGTCATCTTTGCCTATTCTCAATCTTTTTCATCACCTTGATCCCAAAAGAGCAAGGTTTTGGTATTATTAAAGCAAAACTAATCAAGATTCTGTGTGATGTTGTTAAATAATAATGTTATATTGTTTCTTTCTTGCCCTCTGTCACTTTCTCTAGACTATCTAGTAGTGACTTTGGACATAGTGCTATGAATATTGATTCTTATCCTCAAACAGTTGAAAGATGCACTCAACATCAGGAAAAGCTTTGCTGCATGTAGCAGAGAAGAATTGAGGGATGGATCTACTCTATTATAGGAATCAGGCTTTCTTTACTGTCCCATCAGTATAGTATTTGAGCCCTCCAGCAGTTCACTAAGTAACATGGATAGCATGTCATGTGCTTTCCATTGTTCTGCTTAGTCTTTCCTCAGGGAGCAGGTTATGTATATATTACAGAATTTTGTTTGAGTGGGATTTGTTTATTTTATATATACTTTCTACTGAGTGCTTATGTTAATGAGAATAAGAGCAAGAGAATGTGTGGCACAATGAAGTGGACAGAGGTTTTTCAAGTATGTGTGTATGGTTTGGTTTTTTTGTTTGTTTTTTGTTTTTTTCTCCCCTTGTGGACATACGTGTTCAGTTGCCTGAATAAGCTCCAAGCAAGTGTATTCTGTCCTGCTTTCATCCGGTGGCAAACATCCACATTTCATCAGGAAAATGGTCCTTATTCTGAAACTTTAACTGATTTTGAGATCACTGAATACTTGGAAGAATACTAATAGTTGTAGTCACAAAACAGGATTTCTTAGTCCACAGTACCTATGCTGCAGATTTCTCTGAATTCTGAAGTGGCATTTCCTAAAGACATCTAGTATGGAAGGCAAAGTGAGAGGAAACTAGTGGTAGAGAAGCAATTTGCCATCACTACTCTTAGGGTGACTGGTTCCAGCAGGAATTTGCATCATTCAAGCATATACAGTTCTGAACCACCGCCACCTCTATCAGGCAGGCAGTATCTTACAATTGAAAAGTCAAGTGTTAGAGAGGTCTAGAAGCATGAAAATGGATGCCTGCTCTTTATCTATCAAGAGTAGGTGATCATCCATCAGCAACAGTGGTTCTCCTCTCATCCTTTGCCCTGTCCTTATTATGATGCCTAACTACTCTTCAACTGACATAAGTGAGTGGGGGGGGGGGGAAGAAACTTCATGACATATACCCTTATTCAGACCGATATTTAGACTGACTGTTCTCCCAGTGAACAATATTGGGATATTTAGGATGTGGATAACATGTTTGTGTTGTATAGATACTTAGATTCTTTTATTTCCATTGCAATCATGTACTATAATGTAAACAAAAGGTCATGTTTTAAGTTGTTTTACCTACCAACACAGACTTTCTGCTTAAAATAATATGTAAAGTTTGTCCTGCAAACATTTGTTAAGAGTATCTGAATTTGGATCATATGAGAAGTTTCAATAATTTTGTCAGGATTAATAATTGCTTGTTGCGAAGTAGAAATGGCGAAAGATTTGATGCCTCTTAGTATTGGGGCATCCTACAGAAAGGATAAAGAAGCTCAGTAAAATGCTAACCCAGAACTAACATGTGCAAAACGCACTTTTCTTGGGAGCATTACAGTTTGTGATTCTGAGTTATTAAGGGTACTTGTGCACAAGTTACTTTGATACTGTATAGTGCAGGAGTATATCTGAATAAGCTTCTTTGAATGGCACACTGGAGAGCCAGGAAAAAATTGTCTTTGGAGAGTCATAGCTGTGTAAGTGTAGCAGATAATGACTTTGCATTCAGGTAAATGGGAGGGCAGAGTATTTTTGCTGATGCAGCAATGTTTTCTTTTGGTGCTGAAGACTGACCAGGTTCATCTGTAGCATGTGCAATAGCTTGATCCATAGACATTTTTCCTTATTGAGTTTGTTTCAGAAGGTCTGTAATTCTTAATTAAGACAGTTAAATCAAATCAAATTTCTTCCCCTTCAGGAGACTTGGGGAATGACACTTACCCAATGTGCTGGCAGAGTAAATGAGTTCATAGTGGGTTGGTATGACTGAACTGCTGACCTGAGCTGCTACTTTTAAAGACAGCTTTGTCACCTTGAATCTGCACAGTAGATATATTGTCAAGCAGACCTGTGAAATTGCTGAAATATGGACCATGATGGAGAAGGGCTCTGGCTCACCTGATCAGTGAGTCACTAAAGTAGGGAATAGGCTGACAGCTGTTGAACAGATGGTTCAATTTCTACCAAGTATTGAACAGAAGATAGAGTTCAGTGCTAGTGGTCAAAAACAAAACCTGGGTAGAGAAACAAGGAAATATTAATCATTGTTGGAAACAGAATATATTGTAAGGCATGAAAATATTAAGGTATTAGCAGAGGCTATATTTAATATAGTGTAATACATTTAACTATTTGTGTATTAGGACTATTTTATATTGCACTGTGTTGAAAGTGCATTGATGTGATATGGTAGGGAGGTTCTTCTCTTGCACCAATATTTTTAAAGATATTTTTTAAAAATTGGGCATAAAACTTTTAGGTAAAAAAAAATACGATATGAATATCCTAATTATAAAAATCATTATAGTAATGAAATAAAATGCTTTTTATCTGCTATTTTCCATTTGCTCTCCACACACATCCACTCAAGTACTTTTATAAGTTCTGACTTTTCTATTTACCATTGGCTTTCCAGCTAATGGTTTAGAATAGACCCAAAGATCATTCATTCAAAATAGTTCATTTTCAAATTATTGCTTGATATGTTAAATCATTTTCAGTGTTAGAATGTATCAGCCATAAGCTTCCTTTTGTATCATCACTTTTTTTTTTCCTCTCAATTAAGTGGTAAATGATCCTTTTGAGGGGATCAATTATACATGAAACTAGTTTCTCTTTTCTAGAGGGCAACCAATGTAATGATTACACTCCATCTTAGTGCTGAGTGTGTGATATAAACTTGGTTTGTATTTGCTGTCAAAACTTTTCTCTATGTTCTGCCTGTTATAAGCTGGAATATGTTTGTTTTTAAATCAGTATTGCTGTTTTCAGAATGTCTTCAGTCAATTACACAAACAACAGACTTTTCTCAGAAGACTCATCATTTAGTGGTTATGGTCAGTCTTACAAAACTAGTTAGATTTTTAAATTTATAAGCTCAAAGCATTTCAGTCCTCTCAACTGGTTTGGAAGTTTGAGATAGATATAGATACATATATATATATATATATAAAGTTAACCTGTAGCAGCTTTGATTCCTTCCAGGTACATTCAACAGAATGTGAGATGCCTAGGCATATCTTGCAAACACTGCAATTAAATGATAGGGGAGAGTTTGTGATGCTGTTTTTATGAACTTGATGCGTTGTTGAAAATATGATTAATTTACTTGGAGGGAGAAGTTACCAACAATTTGATTGTTGTTTAAATGTGTATTTGAACTTAGCATACTTTTAGCTTATATATTATTCAGATAAACTTTACATTACAACACCCCAGCTTCATGGGCTTCCAGAATATTTTTGAAGAACTTTAGGTTGATGAATGGTCTGGTCAGAAAGCCTTACAAAATTGGAATTCATTTACTACTATATTTTTAATCTATTTTGAACTTTCTCCTTAATATTCAAAGATACTGTTAGTAATATGTAAAAACTGGGTATTAACTACTGCAGTTTTAAAATGACATTCTAACTTTCCAGCATCTACTGTGATGGAGTGTAATAGACAATCATTTTCAAAAATTGAAAAAATGTGTTTCTGTATAGAGATATATATAAAATAGTGAAACATTGTGCTGCATTCCATTTGTTCCAAATGTATTAATATTTTACTAGTTAATACACTGCAGTTTCTCTAGATAGCATGTATTTGTACTTTTCATAATACTTCTATCTAATACTGTTTTGGCAAGTAGCCTTGGGTCAGTGAGATTATTAAGGGACTAATACATTTGAGAGTAGGTGACAAGCACTTCTGCCATTAACTATTAATTTGTTCTTGACTAAACTGATGATCCTTTGACACACAGAAGAGCTCATATGTATCTAACAGTTAAGTACGATATATTATAGTTCAAATACATCAAAGGTTTTATTTCTGGGAGTAGAAATGCAGAAACAGAAGGCTAAAAACTATAATGAGTGATATAGCCAATACTAGCTTAAAAGAACTGTCTGGCTTTTAAAATAGCATTGAAGTTCAGCCTTAATAGATCAGTTTGTCCTGGTGTGGCTGTGCTGTGGTGGGATGGTCACTTAATGACCAAATTAGAGCTCAGTCAACCAGAGTTGTGGTAACAACAGCAACTAGCTGCAAGTGAGTCCCCTGTTTCAGATTTGCAGAGCATCCAGGTGGAGTTCATTACAGCAAATCACCCAGCACAATCCCCTTGACAAGGCATTAAGAAAATAGTCTAAAGTTGGTTGTGTTGGTAGACTCATTTCCTGCTCAAAACATGAAGGCCCCCTGCTTTTGCCCACATTTGCTTTAACTACACAACAAGCTCTATCCAGGGAGGTTTCCATTACCATTTGCTACTCCGTACAGCGTGTGAAATATTCATGAACTTGAAAGATGAAATACCATGTTTCAAACAAGGGGTTTTATATTTCTGTACTCCTGGCTTGCAAATGATAATCAAGAATGTATAATTGTAACTTGTTTCTTTATAAACAAGCAGCCATGTGGGAATGTGGGGAGAGATAGCTGTTTCTTGTCTGCTCCTTTCCTGCTGAGAGAGCTCACATGAAGTACAGTGCTTGGACAGAGCCCTGGAGAGCCATCTGCCTTTGAAACCATACTTGTGGCTTAATGAGGGGTAATGTCAAGACTTCTTTCATGCAGATCGTGGTATATGCAATAAGGTAGAGCTGCAGAGCATCCTGCCTGATAAAGAGCAGTTCTGAGTGTAGATAACCACCTATGAAGATAAAAGCTTTCAGAATAAGGTCACCATGACCCTTCTCAATTTATTACTTGCATTGCATTTCCATATTTAAAAGCTGCATACAAATAAGGTGATACCAAAGTCCTGTAAGTAATGCTTAACTTTAGCAAGTAGGGAAAATCCCAAGGCAGAGTCTTGGGTGTAGACTACGTGAGACAAGACAACACATTAATTTGCAGTCTGTAGGTTCATTAAAATGCATTTCAGAATTTAATTAACACCTTAAAAGGTACACACATTTCTCAAGGGACAGTTCTTCTCTGGCATATTCTCTCCTTTTTGGCTTAATAGCTTTGTGGAAGGCTTAGTAAAAGTGCAGTATGTACAACAACACCTTTTCTGATGGCTTTTTCTCAATTTTTGTGTACTTCACATGTTTATCAGGGGAATGGTAATGTTTACAGCTGAAGCACCATTTTAATGAATCGCACCATTGAACTGTAGTGCGCTGACTCTGCTGAGCTCGTTTTCACCCTTGTTCCTGTTCTCTCTCAGCCCATATAAGAAGACTTCTATCAAGACTGTCTTCACAGAGTGCTTGCAAAACTCCTACTTCACTAATAAAACTTTTGTTGTTTATAGGTAGCTGTGCCTATTTCCTTCCCAGGCTGTTTACTTTCTGTATGATCTATCGTGAGCCTTGCTAGTTGTTACTGTATTTCTGCTCTTGCCACTTTTTCTGCAGCAACTTCTTCCTATTCTGGTAACTTATTTTCAGTGATGTGGTTGAGTCCTTTCCGTGGCCTCTCCCTCATATCTGTGCTTCCTGTTTTTTCTGTTTGGCCACTCTTCAGTTTACCAAAACTCATTGTAGGCCTGAAAATATTATCCATCAGTGAGATGGTTCTTTTAGTGTGGTGGAAATGTCATTGCATTTGCATGGTAATTCTAGTCTTGAACAAAAAATGAAACTATCACAAATTCTTAGTATTCTTAGTATTATTGATAGCAATACCCACTGCTTCTAAAGTTAGCTAAACAGACTGTCCCTTGCAACATCTTTAGAAAAGAATTCATTGATACTATTTTTGTTTGACAAATTCAGTGTACTGGCATTTATTCTCTTAATTATCTGTGCTGCTATTGGATGCTGTGATTTCTCAGTGCTTGGCTATAAAATGGATGACCTGTATTGTTTCTTTAAGATAAGAGTGTCAAGGAAACATCAGCATAATGCATGTGTGCCATTATTATGCACAATGAGCCTTTCCCCAAGTCTCAACTCCCTACTTTATATGCTGCGGTTAGAAAAAGAAAAAACAACCTCCACCCTCCCCCAAGTCTTAGGATGTCATTGATTTCCTGGGAATAGATGTGAACACAATGGTATATAAATACAGGAGAAAGTAGAACTCTTTTAAAACTATTTTGTTTGTCAAGTCGCTAAATCTGTTGGCAGCCTTGTTAAAGGCAGTGCTTCCAAATAACAGTATGGGAAAAGGTGAATTGAAAATACTAGTGATATCCTTTTATTATACACTTGCATTTCATAAAATGTTGAGAAAGCTAAGAGCATGTCTTAATTACAGGAATTAGATGTTTGTTTGGTTTATGAGAACAGCCATAGTTATATTAGGATGTCTGATTTGAGGTAGGTAGAGCAGATGCTTTAAGGAGTATTGGGAGGGTTTGGAAAAAAACCTACTATGACAGATTATTCCTTAACTATCTGCTGTTAGATTTCTCGGAGGAATATAAACTATCGAATACTAGCATGAGAATACTGGAATAGACGGTCATCTAGTCTCATCTGGGTCAATGCCTAGATTTGTGTGGCTTCCCCCCCCTCAGCTCTTCAAGATTTTTCCAAAAGTGCAGGTGGCTTAACCATTCATTTTAGAAGAACACAGATTGCTGCTCCTTAAAGCTTGTTCACTCAATGGGGCTAAATACATATCAACAAGAGATTAGTAATATATTGAATCAAAAAAATCTCTGAAGGACTAAAAGACCGACATAAATACTTTTTTGAGTTCCTGACACCTCTGACATCTGGTGCTTAAAATGAAATAGAAATATTAAAAAACTTGTTAAAAGCTGCTTGTTTCAAAAGTTTGATTCAAATAATTATATATTAGAATCTACTAATATCATTAACGTAGTAATACAGTCAGAACTTTCACTGGAACGTTCATTTCAACAAACAAATATTCTTAGAATAAGGTTTCATTAGACTGCACTTTAAATATGATGACTTATTTGGAAATAGCTTAATAGTGTAACAAGGTTTATTTGTACTGCACAAGGGAGTATAGAGAATGCATTAAACAGCTGATGCGTAAATTAAAATATAGTATATAATTAGATATCTGGTATTATATACACAGTTTTCAGAAGTCGTGGATATACTATGCTAACATAATATATATAGAAGATGATTTAAAAGAATTACTTATCATCCTATTAACTCTTTCAATTGAAGTAATTTTCTTAAACCAATGAAAAGATAATTCATTACAGGAATGAACCTTTATCTTGACACCCTTTGTATGAGCCAATACAGGTTGGCCCTACATGAGTAGTGAATACCCATAGACCTTTGAAGTGATTCAAAAAATTTTATAGATTCTGCTTGACACAGAAAGCACCTGTCTTCCTCTAAACACCAGTTGCCTCTATTTCTGTGTCCAGTCTCTAAATCCTATTACGCACTTGCTAAGTACCAATCACGGAATGTTATCAACTGCCAATTGTTGAATTTTATCAGTCTTTTTGATCATCTGTTTGAGAAACCTTGCAAAAAAGTAATTAAATGACTGCCTGACG
>JAWLRI010000560.1:612551-645076 GCA_034781795.1 Crypturellus tataupa
CCGAGCAACATCACATTTTGTTGCTTTCAAAACAAATCCTGATATAAACATTTTCAGCAAGTAACAAGCCAATCAAATGCTGAGAGTTTCAAACCATGACAGGGTAGTGATGTCAGCCAGAAGATGTCATCACGAATTAATGAAAAAGGGAAGGAGCAGATAATGTCAGTAGACTTTAATTGTCTAATAATAGAGGAAAATAATCACCATGAGTAAAAATATTTATTTTATTTGATACTACAAGTTATGTAGATTTATTGTGTCCTCTCTGAACAGGAAGTTATAGGGTTCAAAGCCAAAAAATACCAGGAATTTTTTGAGTAACTTAGCACCTCTGAAACCAGGCTGTTTCTCTCCTTTCACAATCCAGGCAGATTTACTTTCAATAGTAGCCTAAAAATGAACAGTTGAGCTTGACATATTTCACTTTCCATCTGTCTTAATTTCTTTTTCTTCTGTGTTGTGAAAGCCACTGTTGAATGAGAGCAAGTTAAGTTTGAATCTGGTTTAAATTTAATCAGCGTCATTTAATCTCAAACTTAACCCAATCACTATCCAGGAGAAAAATAGTTTTGTCACCGAGACTGGTTCCCAGTGAAAATGGCCTCTGTCTTGACTGTCAGTACAAGAGATGAGAGACATGCTCTCCTTGGTTGGTTATCTAAGTCTTTTCACTTTCTCAAACTGCCTGCATTTGAAGAAGGCAAAGGCAGCAGCAGATTTTGGGGGTCAAGAGGGGTGAAAGAAGAAAGCAGCAAGCAGCGCTATGAAAATAATTGAATATGGTTGGGAATCATTGGTATATAAGTACTCTGAGCAAAATGTCTCATAAATATACTTTAGAAATAGCCTGCAAGTTCTTCTACAGCTCTCAGGACAACCCCCTGAGGAAAGACAGAAAATACCCGCAACAGCAGAGAAGAGAGAAGGATCTAAACAGACCTGGAGATTCACCCATAGTGCCAAGACAAAACACAAGAGAAAGTGAGAAGGGGAGGTGCGGAATGGGCATGATTTCAGACAGCTGCATAATGGAAAGTGGAAACAGTGAGGGGGGAATATAGACATTGTATTGCCTGGTGCTAGGAAAAGTAAGTAATGGTCAGGCAGACGAAGCTCCTTACATCACTTTCATCTCTTAAAAATGATCTCAGATCCTACTTAAATTGCAAGAAAGTACTATTTATCCTCTCCACGTAGCTAAGAACTACTGCTTTGAAACCAACTTTAAAGACCTAGTCTAAGTACCACATCCTTCCATATACGTAACAATACCAAACTGGGTGGAGTGATGGACACTCCAGAGGGCTGTGCTGCCATTCACAGGGACCTAGACAGGTTGGAGAGTTGGGCAGAGAGGAACCTCATGAGGTTCAACAAGGACAAGCGCAGTGTCCTGCACGTGTGGAGGAATAACCCAGGCACCAGGACAGATTAGGGGTTGACCTGCTAGAAAGCAGCTCCGCAGAGAAGGATTTGGGAGTCCTGGTTGACCACAGGTTAACCACAAGGCAGCAATGTGCTCTCATGGCCAAGAAGGCCCATGGGATCCTGGCTGCATGAGGAGGAGCTTTGCTAGGAGGTCGAGGGAGGGGATCCTGCCCCTCTGCTTAGCTCTGGTGCGACCACACTTGGACTATTGGGTACAGTTCTGGAGTCTCCCCACAGTACAAGAGGGACATGGAGCTTCTAGAGAGGGTCCAGCGGAGGGCCTCAAAGACAATTAAGGGACTGGAGCATTTGTCATATGAGGAAAGACTAAGTGAGCTGGGACTGTTTAGTCTGGAGAAGAGAAGGTGGAGAGAAGATTTGATCAACATGTTCAAGTACCTGAGCGGGGTAGGGACCAGGCTCTTATCCGTGGTAGCCGGTGACAGGATGAGAAGTAATGGGTGTAAATTGAAACTTAGGAAACTTAATCTCCATGTGAGGAAGAACTTCTTTCCTGTGAGGGTGACAGAGCGCTGGAACAGGCTTCCCAGAGAGGCTGTGGAGTCTCCTTCTCTGGAGATTTTCCAAACCCGCCTGAATGCCACCCTGTACCCCGTGCTCTGGGTGTCCCTGCTGGAGCAGGGCCATTGGACTAGATGATCTCCAGAGGTCTCACCTAACCTTAGCCAGTCTTTGATTCTGTGAATGAACCTTTGTCTTGACAGCCTTTGTATGAGCCTTACAGGTTGGCCCTACACGAACAGTGAATATCCATTGACCTTCGAAGTGATTCAAATGATTTTATAGATTCTGCTTGACCCAGAAAGCACCTGTCTTCCTTTAAACATCAGTCACTTCTATTTCTGTGTCCAGTCTCTAAATTCTACTAGGCACTTGCAAAGTACCAATCACGGAATGTTGTCAAACGCCAGTTATTGAATTTTATCAGTCTTTTTGATCATCTGTTTGAGATACCCTGCAACAAAGTAATTAAATGGAAGCCTGACTGGAGGGAAAAAAAAAATCCAGTCATTCCTAGTAATACTTCAGATATAGTTGTTTTTTAAACAGAAGCTTCCTATATGTATTTTTCAATGAGCGCTTGGTATCAGTCCTTTTGAAACAATCTGGTAACAGACACAAAACTGCTCAGAAGCTACAGTGACTACAAATCAGAAATGAAATATTTAGATCCGGTCCCCATTTTTGAATTTCTGGTATTCAGCTGAATCATAACTCAAGAGAACATATTGCTTAGGGGGTGCCTAGGAAGAGAGGAAGAATCTCCTTTCATTAAACTTCTTGATACTTGCATAATAAAATATGTAACTGATTCGAAAAGATAAAAGGATAGAACAGATTAGCATAGACTGTTAAGGATTAGATACAGATTTGCACTTGTAATGGACCTAACCTATCATGAGAGAACAGAGGAGATTACTTTAGACCATAAAGCACTGGTGATATCAAATCATGTTATTAACATTCCATTTTATTTGAAAGTTTTCTCCCTTATTCCTTTCCATTTTTATTTTTTTTCAAATCTATAAAGTTAGTAAGTGTTCTAGAAAAGCTGAGGAGGAGAAATAAAAGTATAAAATATAGGACAAGGAGAGAAAGCCAGTGAAATGGAAAGGATGCAAAAGGCTCTTTTCTACTAAATTAATAATCTATATTATTTGCCATTAAATTCAAACTGCCCATTTGAATTGTCCATTAAGTCAAAAGCTTAGATTTTATTATTCACTGAGATTTCTAATGATGAGTTTTCTGTTTGTCGTGATATCTGAGAGAGAACTTACCTGTCTTGATATTCCACATTAACCGATGTTTTGATAGTTGAGAAATACCTCAACATCCCCTGTGGAAAGAGTATACTGGTGCTTTGGGACACGGATTATTACAGAGTTAGTATTAGTTCATGTAAATATTGTGTCATATGATCTTTATTTTATACCAGGCTTTCTTTACTTTATACTAGGCTTTTATACTAGGCTTGCTGTATTGAGCAGTAATTGCTCAATCTTCCTGTTTTCTACTTTTCTTCCTGTTTTCTACTTTTCTTCCAAAATACATTCTATGAATTAGTATTCTTGAATCTTAATATACAACTGCTGGATAACTTTTGTAGTAGAAAATCACGCTTCAAGTGCAAGAATTCAATCTAATCTATTACACTTGAATAAGTATATTTCTGTTGAACTGTTCACTAGGTTAAAGTGGGAAACTTTTTCATTGACTACACTGTGATTAAGTTCAGGACCATAAGGGAATCTGTTGTAGAAATGACGGAGAGACTTAAAGAGCTAACTGAAAGTAGATTATTGAGATATGTATTGTGAGAATTTGCCTAACCATACAGTTAACTATTTCTTCTAAGAATAATGTATCTTTTCAAAATGCTCATTATTAACAGAAGAGGTAATCTTAAAGCTTTTTTTTTTTTTTTTTAAGATGGAAAAGGGCTCAAAAAAGCACAGATTTGCAGTACAATCTGTGCTAAGGCCCAATTTTAATTAAAGAGTTTGGGATTTAAGACCTTGAACAGGAGCGTTGCTTCCTGTTCACGAATACACGGAACAAAGGGCAGCAGCAAATACAAACCACAGATCTCCAAGTACTTTGAAAAGAAACAAAAAGGGATTCATTAATATCATGAAGCAGCAGAAGTGCAGTGCTAATGTAGGTATCCCAGCCATGAGAGTCAAGTGCCTTCAGTCATGCAGCTTTCTTGGTGGATGCCTCGTAATAGTGGTAGGAGACTCCAGCAGATCATATCTCAGTTTATTCCTGAAGTTCTTTGGGATTTCTGTAAGCTTTTCTTGTTTGCTTGTTTTGCTTTACTCTTCATGTGCCAAGGTGATGCCAAGAAAAGCTTTGAGATGGAAGTTTAGTGTGTTCACCTGTGAATCTTGGCACATACTGCTCTCAGAAGCAGGACTGTTGTGAGAAATCAGGATTTATGTTGTTGAGATCAAAACATTAAACAGACCAGAAAATCTTGGCCCTTGAGCAATGTCTATAAAGAATAAAGTAGATGATGCAGGCAGATCTAATAGGACTTGCCACCATTTGCTCTCTGTTTATAAATGTCCATGCTTCAGGTGTTTGCCTCAATCTTCTCTCTTTGGGGTCTGTTTCAGGGTGAAGTGGTGTGGTTGGTTTCCTTAGATTGTTTGTTTTTTCCCCAAAAATAAGGTTAAGATAATATATCTCTTTGTGCTATAACAAAATTACTTTGCACATTATATTTGCATACAAGTTATGCCTTGAGCTGTTCCCAGAAAGCATAAATTAATAAAGAGGCCGGAAATTATACTACTTTTAAAATCAGTTTGTACACTGTGATTAGTGAAAACCTCTTGGGCAAGGGAAAGAAGGTACCTGATTTTTTGAGACTGTAGTCTCAAATATGTTCTCAAAGATGCAAAGCAAGCACTTTTGGCCAGGTGATAGTTTGACTTGTGATGGATTTTTTTTTTTCGGTGTAACTGAAGTTTCCCACAGTTTTGAATTATGAAAGTATGATGCCATATCTAAAATTGTCTACAGCACGTTTGGGTTTTTAAATATATATCTATTTAAAGCCGCATACTCAAATCGTATCAGGAACTTGCTAAGAGGTTTGGCATGTGTCTTGAGCAATGTAGGCTTATACAGTGACATTTCATTTTTATAGTAGGAAATCCCATTATTAAGATGGCAATTGAAACCTTAATTCAACTCAGTGTGGATGCATTATGACTTGACTGTGCACTTTTATTTTCCTCTCTGTCTTATATGGTTCAGAGGATGGTTAATGCTGTAGCTGTGACTGGTGCATTTCTTGAAAGTGCAAATCATAGTACTTTTTTTTTTTTTTTTTTTCTTTTTTTTCCCAAGCAAAGAAATACAGGTTGATATAACTCTGGGAAGAAAAGACAAATATCAAAAAAGAAATGGAAGACACTGTTTCACCTTTGCATCTACAATAGAGTTTCCATCTAACAGCGGCATCTGTCACACAAGGCAGCAGCACCGCATGGAGACACTTGAACAAAGTTTTATTGAATCTACTATGTTGACATGCAAACTACTGAGATACTGACTTGGGTCTCAGAAGCATCATGGCCCTATGCCTGGACTAATTAGGTTTGCTCCCTAGCAGTAAAAGCAAAACTAATTAGTTGAGGAGGAGAGCTCTGCTGATAGTGTCTGCAGCGTGTTCATTTGGTGCCAGCTCAGGTGTCACTGCAGAAGTCTACTTTGCATGAGGTAAACTGATGCCAGATATGTTTAGCACCCTTTTGACAGGTTATCAGTAATTTTATATTGCTTATTCTCTGATTGAATAATTTGTGAGTCTGAATCTGATTTAGAGAAACAGAGTGATTTGCAATAGCAAGTGATAGAGTTTGAATGCATCCAATTCTGTCTAATCCAAAATGGATTGAAAAATTAGATACTTAACATCCTGGAATGGCAAGACCAGAACTTGGTGGATATTTATGCCTTTGATAAATAGGGATGACTGTACTCCCACACCTCTCTTGAGGTCATAGAAACTTACAACTCATCTTTATGGGGTGCTAAGTTGTTACAGTGAGTGGCATGGAAAAGCCAAGAAATATTTTCATCTTTCTGTTAAAAGTTTGGATTAAGTGTAGTAAGAAAGATATGAGGTTGCAAAAATCCTGCTTATTTAGTGACTACTGCTTATCCTGGCATCTCAACAAGGCAGCAAAGAAAATAGCTTGCAATTTGTGTAACTTAAAGACTACCTAATACATACATGGAAGTGGGGTGGGCACATGGTCAGCCTTTGGTCTTTTCTAGTTCCTAGAGTATAAGATTTGGAGCATTTTTTAAAAAATACAGTCACTAGTCATAAATAAGACTTGAGTTTAAAAAAAGCAGAAAATATCCTAACAAAGCAGTAGAGGTTACAAAATAAATATTATCAAAAAGTTGGACCCATGCTTTCATGAGTACCTTAGGTAGAACTCTGTTTCACTTGGCTAACGTTTGTGAACCATATTTTTTTACTATAATATGTCTAGTCTAGGGAAAATGGCTCATTTTTATTGTATTTATTTATTTTTGCACTTAAGTCTGTAGATGAATATAGATACAAAGTATCTAACAGTTCCGCATGGCCATTTTTAAGACAGCCCATTAGGAACATGGTATTTACTGCTAAAGCACTGTAATTCTCTTTCTAGGAACAGTGTGTGGATCATACTATCCCCAATGAAATATATTGATTTTATTATGGACAAGTTAATAAAAAAAAATGCTATTAGTTAATTCTAAAAAAAATCTGATAATTCCATTCAATTTTGAAAATTTTACGGTTCTGAGACCAGTGAGAATTTCACTGTAGGCTTTTCAGAATGTTTGATAAATTCGTGGTTCCCAAGTATTTTACATTATAAACTATGAAGGGCTTTCTTTGAGCATCAACCACATTTTTGTAGTCAGTATGATGTATTGAGATGATATCTGATGTAATTTGTGAGAAATGAAATCAAAACTTTCTTTTTAATAATTTAGTCAAAAATCAAAATATTTACTTTGGGTCACAGTTTAAGATGATAATTTGGTAATTTAAGACAATTTAAGATGACCATAGGGATTAGGGCAAATTGCAATGTGCCTTTTTTATTCTTTCAAGAAAACAAGTTTTAGGTAAAACATTTTTTTAATCAGCTTTTTCTGGATTTAGAAAAACCTGACTACTGACCAGCAAAAGCAGACTATCTTCTTCTGATCTGAAAACCAGAGCTGTAAGAGGGTCAACGCGTCCCTAATTATAATGATGCAGTTAACACCACTCTAATTGAAAGGTTGTGTCAGCATTTCCATTATAAAGCCATGTTTTTCATGGGTTGTAGCTCAGCTGTAAAGATTCAATCTGGGCTGAAACATGTCAAAAGACCTCATCCTGCTCCTTACAGAATATGTGCAGTCTCCCAATTAAAACCAGTGAGTTCTCTGGGCACTGAACATTTCAGACAAATAAGGGCAGACTGTGCAAGGATCATTTTACAATACCGTGGCAGACACAGGTTTTGCATTCAAGTAAATACTTCTGTGTGTGCTCTCAAAACTGGCCTCTTTTCAGAGTGCAGCCTCACCTGAAAAATACTTCCCAAAATGCGATACTTTTTGTGCTCTGTCCTGGGCTCTGCTTCAGTAGCTACTGTGTTGAGCAATATATACATGTACCAATTTGCAGTGATTTAGATGTAATATTTAATGATAAAAATGCTTTATGCTGTATGTGTAGGAACTTGTAAAACAATAACAGCTATAGTAATTTCAGCATCCTTCCGAGCACAGGCTAAAAATGGAAGAAATGGTTTGCTAAATGAAGGACGACTAAAACTTGGGGGGGGAGGGGGGGGAGCGGAAATTACATTTAAGATGAAGAGAAGGCATTGCTCAAAGGGGAGTAAAATGAGTGATTAAAACCTACCTCACAATATCCACTTAAAAGCTTGTTAAAAACACCATGAATTCAAAGTGCAAAAGTTGAAATAATAAATGCCAGTCCTGTTGAGACTTGTACTGATGTATAAACTAGGAATGTAATTTTGAGACAAAGCTGAGTGCATGGGTCATGTAGCTGAGGAGAGAAGAGGGAGGACAATAGTTTGCTGGTTCATGGAAGTCTGCCCTGATTTAATGCGTTACAAAAAGTACAGGCCTGGACTGATGAATGGAAGAATTTGCATTGTAGATATTTTGAAATGTCAGAAAGGTAATATGATATACTTCAGAAAGACTTAATTAAAGGCATCAAAGCTTATCCATCGATGAGGCTGGCATGCCAATTAACTTCAGCGGGAGCAAGGCTGAGCCTCGGATTTTGTCTGCGTGCCGAAGACCGGCTCAGAGCAGGGCCGGTGACCTCCAAAAGCAGACAGCATGCCGAACAACACCACCGTAAACTGGTGGGACCTAATCCTTCTGCTTGGTTGTTCTGCAGCATAATCCCTCCCAGCCCTGCCCAGACATGTGTGTCTTAGCCCCTCTGCACTTCAGAGACTCCTTTCAGCCCAAGGCACTAAATGACAGCATTAAGAACGAGTGTTTTTGAGCCTGGTGAGGGCTTTGGAAAATCCCCACTGGAGGTGCACAGGGGGAGGTCTGGGCCTTCTCTTCCATTTTCTTTCAAAATTTGGTCCCAAATTCTCATAGACTTAATGTGAACTGATAGGTTGATTCTAGAAAACCCATTGGCTATTTAACTGGAATTAATCATATAAGATACCCAAGATGGTGTTAAAAATGTGGTGAATAGTACTCAATAGTTCTTTTTGTGAGCTAAATTCTGTTCTGTTACAAAATGCTTGCATCGTAAAAGGATTTCTGTTGTGTCTGCTCAAATAAATAGCCTGGTATCTTATCACTGTGGCGGCTCATGGTCAGATGTTTTCATGCCAAGGTGGATGGCATCCCCAGAGCTGAGTGTGGAGGCACTTCACATAGGTGTGCCATGCAGCACTGAACTCCTGGAGTAGAAAACTTCGATTTTTTCAGGAGTACTGCTGTTCTGACTAGGCCCTTCCTGTTCTGGGGTTGTGCTCCATGGGAGGAGAAACTCTGCATCAGTGAGTTCCTGAGATTAATGAATTGTTTTTATTCCCCTGTCTGTCCTGCATATTTTTACTGAGTGATGTTATGTGACATTTGTGTGTGTGTGTATGAAATATCAAGAAGTGTTTATATAGCTTATAATAAGAAATCCTAACATAGTTAATAGAGCACTAAGTGGCTATCATCTGCAGCTGTAAAGGATCTGTCATTTGATTCCAATGAAACTAGTGTCAGAATCCCAAAGTATCGGAATTTCTCACAAGCTTAAAGTGGAGTATAATCCAGTATTAACTTTACAGACATGATGTGAATTGGCTTTCTCTGACATTGCCTTTCAGCTATATTAGGACTACTTTTTAAACTCATATTTTCATGTGAACTTGAATGAAATAAAAAGGAAACTTTTGGGTTAAGAGGAGTTATTTCATCAGATTATGGCTGTATGGGGACTTGCTAACCATCCAGCTATTCCCTCATGAATGCTAGCACTGTGTTTTAAATCACATAGTTCTAAGAGCAGTAATCCAGTTATACTAAATAACATTTTTTTTCCTTTGGTGTTCTAAGTACCTTTTGCCATTATGCTGATGCAACCATTTCTGGAGTGAGGACTATTTCGCTGCATAGTTGTGAAATAGAAGGCTTATGTCCCATATGGATTTTAGTGTGTAAAGTGTGAAAATCGAACAAAGCCCTGGAAGAGGCCAAAAGCAGAAGGGCTTGTTCTAGAGTAGCAATAGCATTGCTACTTTTTAATAGCATCAAACTAAATAATCAGTGATTTTGAAAGCAAAGCTAAGATGACTGAGGATACCTAAAGAGTTTGCTGAAGCAACAGTAACTATTTTGAAAGCTCACATAAGGCATGTAAGCTAGGAAGATGTTGGAAGATATGACAACTGGAATAAAAGTCTCTAATTTGTGAGGAAACACTATTTCTAGCACCAAAGATCTTTTTAGTGGCTTTTTTTATTACAACTGAGTAGTTATTAGAGAATATAAAATTCTAATTTAAGAATTCAAAGGAATACTGTTTAGTCATATTAAGGGTTACATTTTTAGAACTCTGGATTAAGTGCATTTTTTGCCTCTGGGTGATTAAATTCTGCATACTTTAAATTCCCTCCCTAAAATTAATTAGCTATGGTAGGTAATATCCAGCGGTTGCAACATTTCACATTGGAGGTGCTTGTATTTCACTGATGAATACATACATGAGTTTAATTTGGTCAAGTTATTTATTTGTGTTACTATTAAAATATAAGATTAAATGAACACTGTCCAAAATAATAATAATAAAAAAGCCCTCTAGATACTTTGTTTCTGTAAAATGCCCCAATGCACTAAGCGCTGATCTGGCTTTATGTTTTGCTTTTCATAATGTTTGCTGATTTGTTACAAGCATGAGCAGATCAGAATTCCACAGGAGAAGGCAATGTAAAAGTAACCAAAAAAAGTAACAATGAGGCTACCTGGGAATAGAGTTGGAATGAGCCAGCTGTAACCCAATTTTTTTCTGCTACTTGGATTCACTCCTCAATTCTTAGCTAGTCGTTATGATTTGGAGGATTTGTTGTTGTTGTTTGTTTGTTTGTTTTGTGTGTGTTTGTTTTTGGCTTTCTACTGGTTTACCTATATCCTGGTCTTTAAGTAAATCTTAATGCTTCTTGTTTGTGTGTTAAGCTTGTTAAATAATTTATGTTGCCTTGCTTCTGCTTTTGTCTTCCAACTGATTTCCCTTGGTTTCTTGGTATTGTATGCATCCCCTTATTTCTGATTTTCTCACATCAACCAATTGGCAGTTGAGGTTTGTTTTAATTGTGTTGTGTTCTTACCTTGACTGTCAGCATGTGGTAGCTAAGTCCCGTCCCTTGGAGAATCTGTAGATAGCTCTTCTGACTGGTGATGCTTTCCAAATTAAGTCCAAATTTGCTAATAAATCTTCTTAACTTCAGATCTTCCCCAAATTGGGTAGCAGCTTGCTGTGTCTAAGTCTCATTCTTAAAAATACATTGTTCTCTTCCAAAATTTCCTACATAATTTTGGATTTCCTGAAGTGACAGAATTTTCTCCACTTGTTAACTTAAGGAAAGTTGGGAGCAGAGGGGGCTTGTTTGTTATTTTCAATATGCGCTTATCATTATCTGTTATTCTGAGTATAAAAAATGTTTACATCTCATCACATGAGCCTTTAAATCTCCCAGACCCCTTCTTAGTACTAATAATAAAAGAAAAACTTGCCATACATCTGCTACATGTTTCTGGATGGATGCTTTTGGATGCCAGCATAAGAGATTTATGTATACTCTGCATTGTGTTTGCAAAACTTTTTTTGGCATACACTAGAATGTAAGTTTACAGGGGACAAGAAGCAGCTGAGCCTGAGATGCTTTACATTTTTGCCCCGCGTTGTTGAGACTTCATTCAGACTTTTGGGAACATTCATACTCTTGGGTGCATTCATTGGTGCAACTCTTTTTAGTAGCTTTTGACTAGGCTACATATTCCCCTTGTGCCAGAAGGTGAAGTAATGTAACAGCTCTGTTCCCAAGTACCTTTTCTATCTGAGTATATTCCCTTTCTCTGTCACTTACAACTACACTAGCAAATTGTTTGATTTCTGGTTTGCATCTGTGCTTCTCTTGCCCAACTCCTTAGGTATTGTGTTAAAGCATTAACTGTTTCTGAAAGTTTAGCTCCCTAAAATGAGGGGGGGGTTGAGGAGGCAAAATCTTTTATGATTTATTCTGCTCTTGCAAAAGACTGAAAAGAGAAGTTCTGTGCACAGTCTGATTTTGTGGCAGATAGGTTACATGCTGCTTTCTACAACTTTGGAATGAGAGAACTACAGAAGAAGCCTTAAACCAGGAAAGGGAATCAGAAAACATCAGGAAACCTAACCAAAGCAGCAGAGGGGCAAATACAGAAATGTCTGCAATATCAACCTTCATCAGTCATAAATTTGCTGGGTAACTATTCACTAAGAAAGGAATATCTGTTAAGAGGTAGAGGCTATTATTTATAAATTACTGGAGAGAAGGGGAACTTTCAGGTGTCAATAGATCTCTCCATATGCACCAGCTACAAGAAATGCAGCTGTAAATGTAATTCAGCAACAGATCAGAATGTTATTTCAAAGCACAACAGAAAAATGTGAGCAAGATACCACAAGAAATTAAGGTTAGATAAAAGTTTTGCTTTACTATGTGGATAGTCAAATGTTAGAACAGATTGCACAGAGAGGCTATGGATTCTCAGTCTTCAGAATTGCGCTAACTGGACACAGCCCCGAGCAACTCATCTGATTAGACCTCTCTTCAGCAGGGGCTGCTCTAGGTGACTTGTGTAGTTCTCTTTCATGCCAACTCTTGTATCTCTCTGTAGCCTCTAGGCTGGCAAACTACTTTTCTTTTTTATTGTGTGTCACAACTTACCGGATGACCAGTATTTGCTTTCTTGTTTGATCTATTTCTTTTCTGTTCTATATTCCCCTAATGTGACCAAGTAAACTTTGCTACATTGTAGCCCAACTTTTCTTTTTATTTTTTTCTATCTTTCCCCTAAATGAAAACTATCAACCTTGGCTCCTTGAGGTCATTCTCAAAACTATCACTACTGCAAGCTGGAGCCACATACTCCATTTGTAATACTATCTTTATTGTTTTCAAAATTACATAGAGTGACAAAAATAAGTATATATTTCCTCTTAACCGCTAAGTTTCAGGTAGAAGAGTCAAAAAAAAAAAGATGAAAGTACTTCTCTAAAGTCTCATTGTACCTGGAGTTGTAACGTTCATCGGACACTTACCAGTTACTCTAATGCTTCAGGTATTCTTAACAATGTCTCTCACTGATCTCTCATTCTCCCAAGCGAGATATTAAAAAGCCTTGCCACCCACTCATTTTACCACTCTTTTAACCATACTCTCATGACTCTTTCAGCCTCTCTTTGCATTCCAACAGTTTTCATGCAACCAATTCAGATTTGTAGTGGTTGGGGCTCTCTTAATGAGGCATATTTGTGTGTGCGCTTTTTTTTCTTTTTGTGTGTGTGTGTGTGTGTTTTTTTGAGTACTGATTTGGGTTTTGTTATTAATGACAATGTCTTCTGTCTTTTTTAGGGAGCATTTCTACCTAAAATAATAATTCCTCTAACCATATTAGCCATATAAATGTGAAAGATGGACCTATAGATTTCCTGAAGCTACTGCTTTAGGCATGGCTGGCTGCTTTCAAGGTAATTGCTGAGGGCCTCCTCCAAACTCCTTCTTTGTAGCTTGTACTCCTTCTTTGAAAAATGCAGTACTTCCAATGTTAGTGTAGTAACAGCTTGGATAGCAAATTGAGAACATTTCAAGTTATTTTCTGCTTTTAGAATATGTCCTCTGTTTACATTTACTTTTGCATACATTATATGTGTGGAATTGGACAAGTCCATTTTGCTTCTTTTTAGCCCATTCCTTTCTGTTTTTGTTTTTTTTTTTGTTTTTTTTTTTTTTAGCCAGTTATATCCTTTTTAAGATGTAAATACTGCTGTGAGATTTACAGCAAAAACAGAATTTTGATATCCTTCTTTAATAGGGAAGTGTTGGATTATCAGTTGTGCAAAGGTTTCTTATGTTACTCTGACTGCATAAAATATTCAAAGGCGGCAGAGATGGGTATGGTGTTAAACTGACAAAACATTTCTGTATTTTCCACAATCCCTCTTCCTGGTGGTGAGGATGGTTTAATCCACACCTGTTTTTAGAAGTGTTGCTGGAGAACATTTTGCTATAATGCCTTTTTTTTCTTTTTTTTCTTTTTTTTTTTTTTTTTTTGTAGATTTTATCCCCCTTCTCTAAAGTCTCTTTCAGATCTTGGGAATAAAGAAACATAAAGAGAGGGAGAAGCCACCTCTCCTGTCTCTGTCCTTGGACTGAATGGAAGAAACAGGGTAGCAAAGTTAAAAAAAAAATCTTTTTTATAACATCATTTTTGGCAGACTTGGAATAATCAAAAGTCTTGAGATTTTTGTTGTCAGCTTATAATGAATTCAGGAGTTCATGCTCTCTCCATCATAGAGCAGCAATTTCGGTAAGTCTTGCGTAGACTGGCTTTTTACATTTTCCTCTGCCAGCAGATATTAGATAGTACCTTCTAAGGTCTGTGTGATTTGAAGGAAGAAGGAGATGCAGAAGTAAGGTGATGTCCTGAGTTTCTGGGAATGTTGCATATTTTTTTCCAGAGAAAGAATCCAACAAACAGTTGACATCATTTGCTGGAGTGATGCTCAAATTCTGCTATCAGTATTTGCTCAAGTTTTCTTTATTAGTACAAATTATGATATTTCTTCAATTTTTTTTTTTTTTTTTTTTTTTTTTTTTTTTTTTTTACTTTAAGCTCAGTGATTCATAGTAACTCAGGTGTCTCTTAAATACAGTAAAGGTGGTGGAATATTATTTTCAATGTAGTGAACTTTTAAAGTCCTTAAATCATGAATCTTGGAAATAATTGAGGTCTAAGTTAATTCTATTTATTTTTGATTCTCTAAAGACCAAGTATCAATTCTATTCTTAAAACATTGTCAGTGCTTAAGTAGGCTTTATAGCATGTTGATTGTTTGCAGCTGTACATTTACTTTATATGGTGCAGTGTGAGAAGCATAGAAAACCTGTGTTTTTTTTTTTTTATGAGCTAGGCAAACATGGTCTTATATTTAAACACAAAGCAAGGGAGCAACTTTATAACCAAGAGAAAGCTTTGCAACCCCAAGGAAAAGGTATTAGTTTTTTCCTGCCAACCACACAGTTATTTGTGAAGGTCCTTGAAACTCAAAACAAATATGAGACAGTCTTGTTTCACGTGAATGTACAGTCAAAAAATATTGCAAGTTAATTTAAACAATAGTGCAAAAACATTGTACAATATTCTTCCCATGTAAAATTTTTTGTAAAAAAATTTACTACTAAAATTAAACCTGTGCAGATCTATTATGGTGGTTTGTGGGAGTGGGAGAGAATCTGGGAAAAGGAAATCTGGGGAAGAGATTTTTGTATGGCTCAATAAACATAATAGAAGTTCAAGTTACTGCACTGATTCTATAAATTAAGTTTACAACTCATTCTGGTGAGATTAGCGTGTGAATATTAGCCATATCTCATGATCATTTTAGCTTTGCATTAAAGAAATGGCTGGTCTTGCCCTTTTCTAGCAAAAGTCCTCCTGACTTCTAGCATGCATATATGGGAGCAGACACAGTCTAGTGATGCCTTGGACAAAAATGTAATAACTCTGTGTAAAGATCTGCATATATTTCCATATCATGGGAAAAAAATAAAAAAGTAGAGGAGATATAGGTGATTGATTTTGTGTGTTGCTGTTCGTTTTCCATTGATTCAATTGGTAATAAAACCAAAGTGTCTGGCAGAAATTTGAGGATTGTCACACATTTGTTTTGGTCTTTGTGTATCGATGTTGTATTAATGTATCAATAATGATGCTCTTATTAATTTCACAAGGACAGTCCCACTTGTACAGAACCTTTTCCATCCAAGATACCTGTACGGTGGGTTGTGACCTGAATACCTCCTGTAAAGATGACATTTTTTGCAATGTATGGAAAGAATATGCAAAGAGAGTGTGGGGGACAGGAAACCTGGACAGTGCTTATATCCATCAGTCTACTGATGGATACAGTTGATACATTCTAGCTCTCTGTAGGTCTTAGATCACCCATGGATTGCAAAATACCAGGGGTACTGAAAGTCCCTGCACTTGTGTTGTGCTCTTTCCAGCAAGCTGCAGAGTCCATGTTTTAAAGGTAAAATGGGACTGTGGCCCCTAACCTTCAAATCAAGAGTTTCAATATATGATTGTTAATAAGGAACAGTTTCTTCCTTCTCTGACTTACTGCTTTATCAGCCTTGATCTTTCTCTTAATAAAGATCAATGTCATGCTTCCTCCCAGTGAAAGTTAAATTTAATGTCTATTTTTATATCACGATCTCTGCTTCTGCTGTCTGAAACGTGGCATGTCCTGAGAGGAAGGGCATTGCGGCACATTTAACGTTCATGAGTAGAAGTAGACTTCTTATGGATCTAGATAGGGTGGATTTGGGGGCAGAACAGAATGATTCCTTTTTGGGCCACGTGCAATTCTGTGCCTTATGATGCAATTCTCTTCTCCCAGTTCCTCCTCAGTTGTCTGTATCCCTTGTATTTATGTAGGATAAAATACATATGTTGGTAAGGATTGGAGTCTGAAGATTTACCTTGAGAAATCAGATCCAATAGTACAAGCAGTCTACGAGCAGACCCAAAAGTCTATAAGCAGTGATGAATCTTTGGAGCATTTAATGTTCCTGTCCGTATTTTGCAGCTGTAATTTAGAATAAGCACAGTAAGAAATCAAATCATGCCAGGTGTTAGGACTCAGTCCTGCTTTGATCAAAATGTGGAGAAATGCTTTGGGGAAATTGAGCCTGATCCTCATATTAGGATACATCTTTGAGTACTGAGCAAGTAACATAATGTAAAATCAGTGGGATATGTTTGTCCATTTGCTGCTATGTTTATTGTTGTTCCTGAGATATTTAGTAGCAATATTCAAATGAAATTGCTGAGCAGTGGATGAGCTTTCGATTTACCAGACATTAGAGTATGTATATATGGCATCCTCTATCTGGAGCTTGGGGTGCTCTCTTGACTTGGGGCTGCTCAGTTGTTGCCACAGAGCGTCTCAGACAGCCCTTGGCCAGACAGTGGCAGTACAGTGGTTAATAGCCGCACATCAGAAACACGAGCGCTCCGCAGAGAACCGTGCGGCCCTTTCTGAACCTCATCGAGTTTATTTTTTTTTGTGACTGCTATTTGCAAAGCCACAACTGGTGGGAATTAAACGTGTCGTTTGTGTGTTGTATCACCAGTGTGTTTTGCAAATTAAGATCTTGTTACCGATAAAAGTCGTGGTTTTTGAAAGGAGAGATGGTAAAGAGTTCATTTCAGCACTGATTAATCTGGGGCAGTGATAAAAATTCTTATTTTTTTTTAGGCAAGAATTAAAAGCAGGTGTTTAAGTTTCACCTCTAGTAATGAATTGCTTCAGTGTGGCCGCTTGCCCGCGCGTGGCTGCTCTCGGTGGGTTCAAGCGAGCCGTGCTGCAGCGCGCTGTGCAGCCGTGGCGGGCAAGGCCGGCGCTGCCAGGGAGGAACGTTTGACCACAAGAGGGAGTTCCTTGCCAACTGTTTCCTTCCCGCTCCCCGGCACCGGCGGCCGAAGAGCTCGCTCACTGAAAACCGCCTTTGTGGCGGTGTGAGCTAAAGCAGGGAATCATTTGTTTTACGGGTCGATTTTTCCTCTTAAAAAAAAAAAAAAAAATTATTATCTTAAAGAAGTACTTAAAAGATCCATCCAAATGTCTTTAGGTTTTTTTTAGTAAGATCACTGCTATTAATTTGAAGTATACCATATAGCAATGTGGATGTTATAATCAAACAGTGTGTGTCAGGTATGGTTGGTTTTATTTATATCATTTTCAAGTATGCTGTAAGTTATTCTGATGAACTCTGCTCTCAGAACGAGGAAAATAGTTATTTGTAGCCAGTGGGCTTCAATATTTACTTGATATGTGGGCCAAATACAAATTACTCAAATTCAGATGAATAGGTTTTTGGCTTTCTTTCTTATTCAGGTAAATGCTTTTGTAACTACCTTCTCATTTCTTGTTGTTTTAATTGTTGCAATTACCTCTAAATCTTACTTTATGTAGCATTTTCTTTATGCTTTACAAATATCAGTTAATTAAACTTCACAAAATCCTGGTGAGTAGGTAAATTCTTCTGACTTTATATTGTAAGAGCACTGATGCATATGGATGGGGGAAAAAAGAAGCTAAATTTGTGAAAAAGTTGTTTTGCTTTGTTTTTTTTTTTCCTCTCTCCGTGTTTTTAGTATTGATAGTAATAGGCCATAAAGGAGGAGAATCTTGGGAAAACAGACATTCCATATTCTTTCAGTATGTCCATTTGAGTGCTGGATGGAAATTCAAGTTATTAGGGCTTCATCAACATCAAATCTTAGATTTTTTTTTTTCTCCTTCTGAATACTCCTCAAAGTGGACATAAAACTGTTTTAAACTGCACTAGTTCTTTCAAATTATTGTTTTGAAATCTGAATGAGTTTTCAAGGGTTTCTTTTCAATACTTAAACTTTGTAAATACAACATGCAATAATCTTTTATAGTAAAGCAAATTTTCTCTGACAAATCTAACAACCTCTTGAAATGGATTGATTGTAGTCAAATATGTACCCATGAAACCTTAAAAACAAGTAATAGCAACTTTTATTTTTGTGACCATAATTCTGTTGGTCTTTTTCTTTTTTTTATTGTAAATTACAATTTAGTACAGATGTGGAACAAATTTGCATTTTTTTCCATCTTGTTCCACTTTTCTACAGCTTGATCAGCTGTCATGCTTAAAGTTACAAATTCCTGACATTATTGAAAGCATGCAGCTGCAGGTTGGGCTTTTTTCGGTTGTCTGCATACAGAAGGAAAAAATAATGAAAATGGTTGATCCAAGTTTTCTCCTTAAATGGAATTTAACAACTTATATCCTTAAGGTAGAAAATGATTTGAATATTTCACTTAAGAGGTAAATTAGCTGACCATTTGATTTCTGGTTGTTTTCAAATACCTGTTAATCTAGGTATACTCTAAGATTTAAAGGCATTAGCTAAGTAGCCATCAGCACTTAGCCTTTAGAGATATAGGAAGGGATTATTTGGAAGTCTTGAGCAACTCAAATACAGTATCAGTTTACAGAACGATAAAGCGTATCCCCCTTGCCATTCTGTTAGTTCAGCTTAATTTCATAGTAGGAAGAGAAAACAGACCAAAGAGCACTAATATTTTAAGGGATGGTGGGGGGGGAAAGGGACTTTGTAGAAGTGTGTGATGATTTGTATTTTCACATGGATATGCCGTGACCAATGTTTATGTTCTGGTTTGTGTTATTTTTCTTAACAATGTGAACTAAAAATTAGTTCTGTTACATTTGGATTTGGGCTTAGCCAAAAAGATTCAGCATTCAAGATGAGGGCATATGAACATTTCTATGTGTTAATCTTCTAACTTTGTTATGATTTCTCTAAGAGAATGATCATGTGGTTTGGCATAGCATGTTTAGTGTTACTTATTATTTTAAATTGATTATTTTGAAGACAATGTATTTTACAAAAGGACAGTTTTCTTGGGAAATCCTGGGCATGTATTTGAGGCTGGTGAAGCAGTATTTGAAAATGGGATCTTGAAAGGATATAAACGAGCACTGTGTAACAAAATAAGGCACAGCTGAAAACTACTGAATTGTACATCTGTAGGACAGCAGACTACAAAGCTATTGTTCATTGCTGGATTATAAAAAGTATTTGTAGTTATATGTTTTGTCAAGTAGTATTAAAAAAAAAAAAACTAAATTTGGGGAGTTATATAGTAATAGACATCATATTAGTACTTTTCTCCTAGAGAATGTCTAAATTATAAATTAGATGTTTGAAAAAGTCACCTACTTAATTTTAGATATATATTTCTGACATGCTGTGAAACAAATCTAATATAATTGGGAGGGGATAGGGCTTAAAATAGTGCAAACCTGTTCAATTAAAAGCCTAACCTGGTGGATTTATGCAATGAAAAGTTAATGGACTGGCTTGGGTTCCATAAAATAGTACATTTTTTTATAATCTGAAATGCCTCATGGATCTCATATGAACATACCTAATGTTTCAGGACCATTACCTTCTCAGAGCTGTAATCACAATGTGTATCAATAAAGATAAAATACTGTAGGCTGTTGATTCATGTGGATCAGCTTGGAAACTCATATAAAGAAACTTCTCTACTGATCTTTCAACCACTAAATTTATGGACGGGAGTCAAAAGAGTTCATTCTGAAAGAGAAGTTAGGGGAAACAGTTGTAACTAATAAACTACTGGATTACCTTCTCCTTTTTCTTCCTTTTCTAATAGATTAGTACTCAAAACAACTAAATTATTCCCAGTACTGTATTTTCCATTTGAGTATACCTGCAGTATACTTCAATTTCAGAAAATTTCCTCTGTTGCATTCCTATTAAAGTTGGATGCTAGAGAATTATATTTTTGCATTTGGTATGCAAAGGTACTGCCTCAACTGTCCAGATTGAGAATATAAAAATAAGTCTTTGGAACTTTGAAATTAAATTTGAATATTGCCTCTGAGGATATTCCTTAGTTCACTATGTGCTTTTCCCTTCCCGCCTCTTATTTCCCTTTGCTCTTGTTCTTGTCCATCCTTCATTTGTACATTGAAGGACAGCATATATTTTATTGCTGCATTTGGCTTTTCTTGTTTTCACCTTCATTTTCACAAGAGTAACATTAGTTTGTCACTTAAAAAAAAAAAAAAAAAGGTAGTTCTTTCTGCCTATTCTTTTTCTAAATCTTTTCTATAGAAGCACTACTTGTGAATACTGTGGTTGTAATATTCTTAAATCATTCTTAAATAATATTATAGTGTTTACACTGTGGTACCATTTCACTTGTATGCATTGTCTACAACCTCTGTACATTTTGCTATGACTTGAGATCATAACAGATGTATGCAGCTAAGTGTAAGATATTGCAGGTGATTTGTTCTTGAAATGTACAATTAAATAATGCATTTCATATTTGATCTGTGGTTTCAGCTTAAATAGCATTCCAAAATCAGTCCTGTAAGCAGAAATCCCTCAGCTGTTATTTGTGAAATTGATTCTATTTTAAATCCCAACAATATTCATTGTCACTTTGTGACACTTGGGGTGATTATTTTCTTCCTGTGAGGTTGCCATTAAACAAGTCTCCTAATGAACCTTTTAAAAGAAGCTATCTCCAAATTATGTTGGCATTATGTTGCCAAATGCTTCTGAAATAGTCCTGATGTGAATCCCCAATAGCAAGTAGATAAAATGATAGTAGAAGGTAAAAGGAGGACTAAGGTGCCTCAATCCACTATGAGTGCAAAATTAAATTTTATTAAAGATTGTTTACTTAGTCTGTTCCTTTAGAAGATGTAGAATGCTTATTTTATCTCACTGTACATTTTTATTCAAACGAGTACTTTTCTGCAACTTAACATGGATTTAGCATGGAAGTCTTTTGCCCCATCTGTAGAGAGCTGGCAGTAGATTCTCCAGTTATGAGTTAGAGTAAGGTTTTTGTTAAGTTTCTGAATGCTTTTAATCTATTTCAGTTCTCTTTATTTAGTACAGATGAAGGGAAAATGTTCATAGAACAGGAAGGCCATTTGTTTTTCATTCCAAAATGTTTTTCTGGATTATTTTCTCCTATAGTGCTTATCTTCAAATTTTCTGTATTCCTAATCAAAGTAGGCTATGCTATAATTACATGGCTGACCATGGGATAATTGAGACCTATTCCACATAATATCTTAATTCTTTATTATCTGTTAGGAATTTAAGCTTCTGTCTTGGGTCATATAAACCCAGTGTTCCTTCTTTTCTCTCTGTTGTTGTTGTTGTTGTTGTTGTTGTTGTTGTTTTTGTTTTTTTTTTTCTGCTTCCCATTGGACTTTACATTTGCTAATATCTGTCCCCATTTTCTTTTTGGTTATAATATTCAATCCTGTAAGTTCTACATCAACTTTATCCAGATGTTTTCCACATAGCCAGTACCTGACTGCAACTGCCTTTTTATAAAAAGCAATAAAAGTAGATTTTTCTGACCTCTTGAATTTCAGAAATTGTCATCCTCCTACAAAAAAAAGAAAAGAAAAAAAAAAGTAGGGACTATAATAGAAAACAAATTATTTGATGAACTTGGTAAATCTTTCAACATTTATAGCATGTCATAAGATTAAAGACTCTTTTCCTGTGATTGACACCATTGCACTTTTCTATGCCTTCATTGACCACTTTAATCTCACAGTGCCAGCCCTTCTAGATAGTTGGCTAAATCATCTACAGATGCTTATCTAGCTTACATTTCTCCCATCTTGCAGACTTTTTGTCAATGTATTGCTTCGGAGTAACATATTATCATTGAACATTGAATTGTCTGCAGGCAACCAATTCAAGCACACCCTCATTTGGTATCAAACCTATAGCTGTGCTTTTTTACTACCTGAGTAAATGTCTAAGAGTTGTATTTTTTTTTTTTTTTGGGGGGGGGGGGGGGGGGTTTTTTTTTTTTTTTCTGTTGCATATTCTCAGCTTGCTTTATTTTTCTTAATTGATGGACCTCATCTCCTATTCCTTCCTCCTCTTGTTTCTGCATCTTGCTCATATTATAAGCTTGCTTATCAATGTAGATTTTACTTTTAATGACATTTAAATGGAATTCTTGAAAATAGTTGTTGTTCATGGACAGATTTTTTCATCCAAGTATCAAAGATTTTTAATATGATAATATATATTACTTGTTCAGATGTAACCTTCAGGTTCTCATTTTCATATGCATCCCTGCCCATACAGATACGATATTTAACTTAATACGGTTTACTACTACCTGCGGACCAGAATAACTTTTTCAGTGTTTAAATAGTAGGTACACAAATTGCTATTTCTTTGTAGAACTTCCTGATTTGCATGATGACTATGGCCATGACGGGTACAAATTAAGCATTCAGCTGTGTACTCTTTTTTTTTATATGAATTGATTGTAGAACTCATTTTGTGCATATCAAGTCTTTAAGTTTGCATTATAGGAATTGGTAATAATGATTTCTAGTAAATTTTCACATAAGTTATTTTAGCAAAATATTTCAAACTCTTTGTAGTGTTTAAATGCTCTTCTGACTCCTTTCTCTTGGAAATAAGGTGAAGTCAACTTGTTCTCAAGATTGATGCTAACCTATTTACTACAGCTTTTTCAGTTTGGTGAGCAGTATGATCATGATTAGAATGTCTTTTATACCCAAAAAAAAAAAAAAAAGAGTTTGAAGTAGAACATCCATCAGGAATCAGTGATGTAGCTTAAGCAGACCTACTTGTATTTCTCCCCTTGTGTGCATGCATGTATTTGCCAAGAACAGACTACTGAGCACCCAAGGATAATTGGTCTGTTTCTAGAAAAGGTTATTTCTTTAAATTGGTGATTCAATGTGCTGTGCGCCTCATTTTGTACCTTAAATTAAACCCTGGGGCTCAGCTGACCTAAAGAGCCTGATGATATGAGAAGTTTATACTGTATCTTACCTTTTGCCATAATGAATAATGAGAGGCGCCTTTATCTGCTACGACAGCTGAAGTTCAGCATTTCTGTTTATTTGCTGAAAGGATGCATATAGCAAAATAGACATCCAGAATGGTGAGGCAGCATTTTTTTTATTATTATTCATAATGTTAAAAAAAAAAAAGGTGACAAAAGCACTTTTGATTTCAGGGAATGTGGTATGTTGAATGATTGTACAGTTACTTTGTAGATCAGAAGCATGGGGGCAGAGGGGAAGTGAACTAAAATATGCTCGTTCTTTGATAGGCAACCACGGAAAAGCTAGCAGGAATTAATTTTTTTTGTTGTTTTGTTTTGAAGGAGGTGAATAGATATTTGCACCTCTTATCTATGTCTGGTCTTCCTGATCGGTGCATTATTCTGATTGTCGATTCTCAGAGCACTATGGGTTGACATTTTTCAAGCCTGAGGTTCTGCTGGTTAGATGTCAGCCTACTTAAATATATAATTTTAAGTGTTATTTGGGTAAAAGCAGAGGTAATGTGGAGAAGGAGAACCAAATCCTTAATACTACCATCTCTGTGGCATTAATTCGTTTCTGAGTCTAATGGGTTAGGCTGACTTGTTATTTTCCTTCAGGGTTCAGCATCTCTTCTCAGAGAAAGAAGAAAAATGCCTTGCAAAAGTAGTGTTCTTAGAGTGCTTTTCTCATTGATGAGAGCTGAGACTCAAGCCCAAGAGAATCTGGGAACAAGCCTTTGGACACAACAAGCACTCTTAATTACAAAAGTATCCAACCAGCATTGCACCTTCTTGCTCATCCTCCAAAACAAACAAATTCTGTTTTGGCTTTTTCACAGGGCAAAGTGGAGTTCAGATACCCACCTCTGAGCTTTCATGGATATCCCTAGACTTTTCTAAGCCCTCTTTGCCTCTGGCATTTCTGAACTTGCTCTGCCATGTGAACTTGTCTCTGGTTTTATGGCTGTTCTTCTATATTGACTCTTTTTCGAGTTCTTAGCAATTTCTTTCACTTGTTCCGTGTCATGAGTGACTTCTCTGTGGCTGACCCGTTCTCTTTGGTTTAGGGAGGCTGAAATCTTAGCATGAATGACTAAGTAGTGTGTGTAGCCCCTGGGTTTTAGAGAGATGGTATTCAGTGCCTGTCTTCTCAGTTCAAAAGCTTAAATTGCTGCAGAAGGACTGTTGTAAAAGATCATCTTCCTCCACATAGCATTTTCAAAAGCTCGTTCAGTTTACAAATTCTGCTGTTTATTGCACTTAGGTAATCAGCCAATGCATGAATATAGTTTGGGAAGATTCTTACCATTTTAACCACCTTCCATGGAGTAACATTCCACGTTGCCCAAGCTTTCATAACAGCTATGCTATTTCTGAGTGGGAGAAAAAGTATTAACCACCTATAACTAGGGAATTTAGTAACGGTAAATAATTAATTTGAAGCATTTTCAAAAATTCTGTTTCCTTCTGTAGCAAAATCTGTAAAGAAGTCTGTAACAAAGACAGAAGCAAGCATACGTACAATTATTTATAAAGTAGTACAACAGATGAAGAGTTGGAAAAAGTGGGTATAAACTTTCAACTTTTAATTTTTCTTTTTTGGACAAAGTGCAGTAGATTAAAGCAATACCTTTTATTGGACCAACAAAGAGCGGTCAGGCTTTGAGACTAGAAAGGTTGCATCTTCAGTTTTCACTTTATTGATCTTGCCCACTGCTCCTTACTAGATAGATCAACTACAGATATTTTCTGTATGCCTTAGATGACACCTTTCTTCCTTTGAGACTTAATGTTTCTTTTTGTGATCAGTGGTAAAGAAAGACTTTGTGTGTTGAAGTGAAATAAAGAAGAATGTAAAGAAAGGAACCTTTTAATATTAGTTGTTGTTTGGAAGTGAAATTATTTTTAGCTTTTTCTTTCTTCTTTTCCAGAATTATTTTTAATAGTGAAAAATGTGTCTAAATGTGGAAGCTGCTCT
This sequence comes from Crypturellus tataupa, assembly GCA_034781795.1. Lineage (NCBI taxonomy): Eukaryota > Metazoa > Chordata > Aves > Tinamiformes > Tinamidae > Crypturellus > Crypturellus tataupa. The sequence continues at coordinate 637,757 of JAWLRI010000560.1, forward strand.
CTCTTGTTGCTTCAGTATATACCGATATTCATTTGGGGCTGGTTTTGGAGAAAGGTTTTCATATTAGAGCCTGAGATCACAAAATGTTCCTATCAAAAGCACACTACCTTAAAGCATTAAAAACAGTCAAACCTTGTCCCCAGCTTCCTTATCCATCGCTTCCTTCCCTTATCTGCCTTCTTCCCCTCATTTCTTGTAACCTCTTTTCTTTCCAAAGAACTGCAAGGAAAGTATTGCCCTAGGGCTATGTGATATCTATTTAATCTGTCTCAGCACTTCTAGAATTATAGGAATTTTTAATTCTCCCATTTCGGTGATTATACCAATGACCACAATTTGCAAAATGGTTCATTTCCCATTTAAACAAAGAACTAAGCAATGAGACTTCCAAAAGGATCTTTCAGAGGCTATTACAGTAAAAGCTGATGCATATGGAAAAAGATGAAAAATAGAGTTTTTATATGGCCAAACTGGCAGGTTTTGCCTGGAACTTGAGTCTCCTATGGCTTACAAACTATGCAGAACATGAAAGAAAGGAGAATGGAAGCAAGCGGTGTTGTCAGCGGAGATATCCATACACCTACAAGAGCAGGCTACCTCATCAGTATCGGAGGACATTATTGCTCATGTACGGAGCAGTGTGGTGTTTGCCCACAGACCTTTCTTTGCAATCATGTTTTGAAATTCACAATCTGCATAAATTCTTAGAAATTATATGAAATATTTCTATTTGAATATTAGCATTTTTCCAGCAGCATTCAATAGCTAAATTTATATTAAAATAATAAATAGGATTTTTGTTTGTGTAGTTTAGCAAACCAAATATTTCAGAGTATTAATCCATCTAATAATAATTTCATTCGTGAAAGGTTTTTTGAAACATATAGTTTTTTTGGAGCATACCTTAATTTTCCTTTTCTTAATAACTGAAATAGGTAGCAGTCCAGATTCACCTGCATTTAAATATCGTGAACAGATTCTTGTAGTTAATCTGAGATCTTCCAAGTTGCTTACAATATTATTGTTCATTATAACACTTTGCAGGAGAAGTTACTATTAAATGTTAGTTAAACTAAAAGAAGAAAGCAGAAACCAGACTGTACGATATGTTGTTTTGGTATGTAGACAAGTTTTGTGTGTAAGCAGCTCCTCCTAAACTTTACGTGTTTTGCAGACTGTGACCACATACAGCCCGAAGGCTTAAGCTGAAGCAGCCTGGCTATGCTGTATGTGCTGCTTGAAGGTGTAGAAACAAGTGCACTTAACAGTGGGAGGGGATTTAAAAAAAAAAAGGGGGGGAATCTGCTGAGTGTTGAGGATCTCCTGATGAAAATATGAAGTTAACTTTGGAGGAAACAAAACCAATAATTCCCCAGCCCTGAAAATAAGAAATTAAGTGCTTAGGATAATAAATATAAATTTTGACAATGCTTTATTTTAATGGCACATGAATTAAAACTGCATTACAATGAAATTGCTGCAGAACATCCACATTAATATCAAATGAATTCATTATGACCAGCACAGTTACAATGAATACTAAATGAATTAATAATAATGAACCACTTAAAGTGTTACCTAATTGTTTTATTTCATTTTTATGTATATTTTTGTCCAAATTTAACTGTTAGGTTAATAGAGAATGACACTTAGTAATTCATTTCAACGCCTTAGTGTTTGTAGGTGATTATTTTCACACCACGTTCAGTCTAGTCTGGTGCATATCCAGCATTGGGCAGATGTCTCCGAAAGACCTATTACACCAGACATTTCAAATTATGTTGATGCAAAAAGATCAGCGAAAATATATTTAACAACTCTTAATGACTGGTCATGATAATATTCCTTAAACTGACAATACATATTTCTTCTACAGTTATCCGAAGAGCTTCACAGAGGTGGTTATTAACAGTGTTTTACAAACAAGGAAACTGAGGTACAGGCCTGTTATGGATGACCTGCCTGTGATACACAACAGTTTAACTGAAAAATCCTACATAACTCTAGAAACCTCAAATTACACAGAAGTACTGTGAGCTTTTTATCTTGACCACTGAATTTTTCATCTGTTGCATTGTGTGCATTGTGTTGAACTGTTTTTTTTTTAATTTGCTATTATTGTAATGATTAATATATGAATATAGTCTTATGAAAACATACTCTGTACCATTTCTAAATTGTACTAGAAATGACACCTACTGAAGACGATGTGCTTGTTTCTCACTGGCCTTTTACATTAAATCTGTTTTTTAAAAAGTTTATTTCTGGTGACTGTATGCAGTTCCACGCACAGAGGGGAGAAGGACTCTCTGATTGTGTTTACCTTAGCGAAGAGCAAGGCACAAAAACAAGTAGATCCATGGAATGAAATAGTTGGTGCTGAGGTGCTGTAGTTGGTGCTGTAGTTTTAGCCTGAACTGGGTCTAGTCCTGTGAACTAATGAGCATTGGCATTTAAAATACTTCTTTCTGATTTAGTTTAATCCTAGAGAAATTCTATTCTGGTTAAGTTAGACTGTTGTGAGATGTGGGGTACAGTCTAGTAAGTGGCAGCAGATGGGAGATTCTCTTCTAAAATGCATCCCTGACCTCAATCAAAATGCTTCTGTAAATGTACCCTGTGTGTCCTTACCTGCAATATAATTGCTGCTGATGATTGTTTTTCCCTTAATCATTGATGAAATGTTTTCATCATGCTCGTGACATTAATGTTTTGCTATGTGGCTTCTGCATCCAGAATGACATCAGTATTGCAAAGAAATGAGGACAAGAAGGGAAAAAAGAGGCTATTGATAAACTTGGTTATGATTTTTCTTCCTACAAAATATAACCATGTCAGTAGAAGTTTTGTCAGTATGAGAGTTGACATAAAAAGTTTTAAGTGTGTTTTGTTTTTGAATGGCAATGTTATCCATCTTGGGCACTTAGATCTGTTCCGTCTTCACCACTGTCAAAGCCAGGAATGCTATAAACTCTAAAGCAAAAATGATTTTAAAATAATCTTTTTTCCTAGTGCATTATTTTTCCATTTTACATTAGCAAAAGCTATACTCTTTAGTAACATTCTTCACAAGAAAACCTCTAATGAAGCATGTGGTATGTTAGAGAGAAACAAAGGTACTAGTAGTCTACACATGTTGAGTTTCCCAATAAGGATGGAATCTGGGAAGAAGATAAATATATGTGGTGTTAGGAACAGGAATGATAATATCCATTACAATCATTAGTGATAGTAAGGAAAAGAAGGTGTTATCTTATGAAAGACTCATTTCTTAATGTTTTAATTCTCTTACAGTTTGTAGTTCCAGATGAAACATACAAGTGAAGATTTATTTTTAAAGATATGCATTAGGAAAAGCATTTTAATTAAGCTGGTCAGTAGCATACTTAAGGAATGATATTGCTGGTAATGAAAGTGTGATGGCATCCTAATTTCAAGACTAGCATCTGGCCACAAAATGCTTTGCAGAAGTTCAGGAAAAGAGAAAAGTCCAGAATGGTTTCAAATGGTTTCAGACAAACCATTTGGTGTTCTTTTTTTTTTTTTTTTTTTTTCCTAACTTGATCATTGCCTTCATCTGCCCACCAAGCTTTAAAAAGAAAAGGCATGCTTCTAAAACTGGTGAGTGTGTACACACTCCCCTGTGGTTCACTGTGAACTTGGGGTGTCTAAAGTAGATTATCCATCAGCAGAAGTGCAATCTACTTGTGTCACACAGAGGTCCTCTCTTCTGTCCAAATTGTGCTGGAAGTCTGAGAGGTCCTCTCCCCTGTCACCTACGTAACCTGTCAGATTTCCAGCACAATTTGGATCCTAGAGTTACATTGAATATTTATATTTTATAGACCCTAATTGAGCTCTGTCTCAGTGTGGACATTAACACCAGGAAAATAAAAGATGAGACTGCAGAAGAGCCTCTTATTTAGAACAAATATAGGCGTAAGAAGAGTTAACAAAACAGTTAATAAAAATAGAGCAGAGACTGTGATTTTTCCTAGAGAAGAGAAAAACACCTGCATTTCAGCTAGGACTGATTATCTCCATCGTTCCTGTGCTGTCATTCCTTATAGGGATGGCAGCAAACAGTGGGTCTAGGGAGAGATTTGCAGGCGGTAGTTACTTTTATCATATTTCTGAAAACTAGTGTCAGGCAGGTGATTCTGTGGTAGATGAAGAGAGTTTGCCTCCTGAGCTGGAGCCAGCATTAAGACAGCAGATATATTCTAGCAGGAGACTTCTTTCTCTTCCTTCCAATTACATTTTCAGAGAACCCAGAGAATCTGTTACAGAATTTGCAAAAATTCCCTGCAGATTTATATTTTCCCTGAGGGGTCTTTTAATAGTACAATTGTTTTGTAGTATAAAACCTGTAATTAGCTATTTGGGTTTTGCCTAAACTTGGGGGTACTTGACTTTAATTACCAATCAAATGTAACAGTGCATCTGTATTCATGTAATCATCAGTACTAACTCGCACATACAAACCTTCTTTCAACTGAAGACAATAGAAAATTCATTTTATTTGTTCTCACTCTGTTCTGACTGAAAATAACAGATGCCGCTAAGAAAGTTTGAGTGTTATGTTTATAATAGTAGGCAAAGCAAACAGCCACATCTAGACAGAAAGGGAGGAGGAGGTTAGGTTCAGGCACTGTTTAAATGGCTTTCATATTCCAGTGCCAGGATTTGGGGAAGGAGAGAGAGAGGCAAACTTGTTCCTTATTGCTGTATAGACTTGACGAGTATGTAGTTGTGAAGTTGCACGGCAGGTGGGTTTAGTACGTTGGGTCCTATTTCTTTTCCATCTGCTTAATACACTTGTTAGGGTATGAGAGGAGCTAAAGTAGATATGAAGACAAAAGGGTCTTTCTGTTTTGTTAAATTGTCTTAGTATCTGACTTCATGTTTCCAGTCTGTGGAAGCAATTTCAAATGGTGCATGGTGAAACGGTGACTCTGACATTTCCCGTGCGGTTCTCTGCCCTGTTCTTTCCTAAACATGAGTTTTTTGAGTCTGTCTGGGTTGTAGGTTCCTTGGAGGGAAGTGTTTTGACACAGAGCTGACTAGGTTAGCATCAAACTTTTGGCTAAAAGCATTTTGGTACTACTCAAATGCAACAGCATAATAGTTCCAGAACTATTAGAATCCAGTTTCATGCAAGTTTACATCTTGCAATCCAAAAGGGGCTTCGCTATCCAAAAGGGGCTAGTTCTGACAAGTTTTACTACAGCTGGGATACCTATTCTTAGGTATCTTTCTCCTCACCTATTTTGATTAAGCTGGCAGAAAGATAATTATCTTTAAGTGCTCTTCCTTTCTCAGAACTGAAATCAACACGAGGATTCTGAATTTATTGACAGGAAAAATATATGCATACATAGAGAATGTGCTCCCATGAGCCTTGTATCTGTAAAAAATTGGACCAAAAATTGCTTAACTTCACCAAACAAAACAGCAGTTCTGAATTTTATTTATTTAATTATTATGTATTTATTTTATTTCCCTGTCCTTTAAAAGGTCTGAGAGTGCTGCAATCAGGAAGATGGCAGAGATCCTTTTTTGGTACTGTGTTTATTTTACAGAAGCCAAGTTTCCTAGTTGTTGCTGTAGTTGTATGAATAAAGCTTCCCAGCTTCTCTTGAGATTTCTTCCTGTTCTTGGGATTTTCCTACTGACTGTTAGCATGACCACATCTGAAAAAAACACATAATACTTAGAAGTAAAATCACATTCCTGTATCCCCTCCAAAATACCTGGGGATATTTTACTAGAATATAGAATATGATGGTCAATGTATAGAATAGAATATGGACCCTGTATTCACCACAGAATATATGGGGAAGTTCTTATGGTAGGATGTGCTCTATCAAATCTGTGAATCCCTTTAAAAGGCATGTGGTATTCTGTTGATCTTGAACAAAATACCACATCTAATGTTCTAGTCTGACATTTATAATGATGCAATAAACTTTTTCCCATTTTTTCTTGACCAAAAGTATTGTCTAATGCATTTTCTATATTAGCTTATTCTACCTGTTCAGTCACCAACATTATAAACTGCATCCCTCAAATATTTCAAGGATTCTGTATAAATTAGATCGACAGCCTTCTTGAATTGTAAAGAAGTCTCATCTGTTTGTCATGCATATGCTTATGTCCTTATTTTGAAAAGGGCCGAAGGCCTCAATTTTTAAATTGAATTATTTTTAATAACTTCTGTCAGTGGACAGGAATTGTTCCAGGGATCAGCTCTGTTTGTTTGTCCTAGAGATGCTGTGAAAGTTTAATCAACCTTTAATTTTCTCCTATTATTATTGAGAACAAGCAGTAATGCAAAAAGTCTTATACATGAATAATATATTATGTTAGAAGTATAATTAATATAAAATGAAACAGGAAGGTTGATAATATAGCCAGCAAATCATATATCAATGCCAGTTATTGTGTTTCATTGGAAGACATTAAAGATGGAAAATCAAGCATGGTAATTAATTAGTCTCATTCCCATTTAACCTGAAGGTTGCATATATAAAGAAATCAGGTTGCCTCTGTGAGAAAAGAGAACATGTAGTTCAGTTAAAGATCAGGAGAGGTAGAAGATAGAGATGCAGAATAGAAAAGGAATGAAATGTCTTCATTTTTTGCATTATGAAAGCTTTTCTGGCTGACTTGATTCTTTTTGATTTGAATTCTCACCTGATCAGGAACTTAATTCACCTACCTGGAATAATGGGAGGTGGGGATATGTGAAAGAATTTGGCATATTTTGGACTATTTGATTGGTTTTTGGCACCATGGTGCCATAGTGAAAGATCAACGTGCTTCCCTTTGTCCCTGTGCCTCTGGGCATCCTTCCATTTGGAAGGAGCATTGCTCCTCACTGGAGGAGTTATGCAAACTTTTAGCAATCCTGGATTCGAATTTCTGCTCACTGCTTTCTGAGCTGAGGTGAATGACTTTTCCTTTGTAAGCAATAGAAACAATCTTGTAAGCATCCAAATTCATTTTCCCATTTTAATAGATACCAATCTTCAGTGTCTTCAATGTACTTGGTTGCTGATGGGAGGTTCTGGGTATTAGGATGTTGATCAGAATCAAAGCCAAATTCCAAGCCTGTCCCTCTAGCCACAGAGCAGAGTGGTATGCACCATTATAGCACTCACTGTCCTACTCATTCATATTTTTTACCTCGGGTTTGTTGCCTGGAAAGGAAGCTTTGTGACTAGAGAGAATATCTGACTTATTTTTTCTTTTCTTTTCTTTTCTTTTCTTTTCTTTTCTTTTCTTTTCTTTTCTTTTCTTTTCTTTTCTTTTCTTTTC
>JAWLRI010000560.1:665416-690416 GCA_034781795.1 Crypturellus tataupa
AAAAAAAAAAAAAAAAGTGTTTGTGTTCTTGTTTAAGGGTTCAATTTGTTCAGGCTGAGATATTTTGATCTGCTGTGAAAAAAGCGTTTTCACTTACTGTCGTATGCAACTAAATCAGAGAGGGCAATTATATAATTGTAAGTTAAATATTGGCTTGTAAGGGCTATTGGAAGCAGTGGAGTTGTGCAATGCATACTGTGATTACCCTGTTCTAGGCTCTCTGCCCTGAAAGTGGAGGTGCCTTTCTGGATTGTGAATCCAAGATATATTTGAGTACTGCTATCGTTTTCACTGATCCATGTACAGACACCTGCACATTCATATGTGCATACTATAATGCATTTGCTTGTGTGGGTTATGATTTGTTAGCTTTTATGCAAAGATCACTTCTGACTGCTTTTCCCTGGCCTGGCACTCCCATAGCAGCATTTGGAATCTTAGAAAATGTGTTTTGGTGCTTAGGGAATTCTTGTCTTGTGGGGTTCTCAAGGCTCTTTAAGTGGGCAGATGAACGTTACTATTGGAATTATAAAAGATAAAATGAGGGTTCAGAAGGACTAGGTGAGCTACCGAAGCCATATAAGAAATGACTAATATAAATATAGCTCAGAGTACTTGATTCCTCAGCTGTTACATATGTGCTAATCTAGTATATGTTACAACTGAAAACATGAATCACAAACACGAATGTTTGTCTCACATGTAGCCTGTTCTAATTATTATTTTTCTGTGATTTTTTTTAATGAAATTTATTTACATCTTCCCCTGTTGAGGTCCTTGCTAAGAACATTGCGCTGGTGAGGTCAGTCAAGGCAGAACTGCTACTGAAGGACAATAACCGTATTTGTGTATATGCTGTAATCTAATGGTTAACATGCATATAATTATAGGCTTATGTGTATGCTACAACTAATTTCCAAAACTAATTATGGTAGCACCTATATATCAGACCTTGGGTAGCTCATTTGTAAATGTAACTTAAAATATTCTACTTTTTTTACATTTAAAAAAACTATTGCCCTGAAAAGCAACCATTGATTAAAGCTGTATTGTGCTGCTTTGTGGTGGTGTTTTTAATAAAATATTATCCATGGTAAAATGTAAATAAAAAAGCAAATTGCTTCATTCATCATATGTTTTAAGCAGTTAAAATGAATGAGCTCTCCTTTGAGAAAACATCTGACCAAGCAAAATAATGGTTATGCGTTTGTGAAAATGTTTAATGAACTTACTGGTTAAAATGCTGTTATTTTGGAGATCGTTACTGTGTGTCTGAAATTAATTGAGACTATATTGCTTGAAAGTCATCCCAGTCCCTCCCCACCCCATTCCGCCCTAACGTACCACAAATAATTGCCCTTGGTGGCGTGCGTGGGAGCCGAGACCTTCTGTGGACAGGAATGTTGCAGCACGTTTGAACGTGAGAGCCCGCGATGGAGGAGTCGCTGCTCATGAATCTTCTCTCCGTAATCATTTGTCTAGTGTCAGTTCAAAGTCAGGGAACTTGCCAAAGATCAAACGCCTTTTTTCTTTAAACAGTGCTTATTGTAAATATTCTAGCTGGTATTCATTTCCTTTTTCTTCCTGTTCTGAAACATACATATTTACTATGTTTGGATTTTTATACATTGAAAGGAAATGTACTGCTTGTCTGCAGAGTAAGATTATTTCAAATAATAATATATAATCCTTTGGCACTGGGAACTGTGAGAAATTCAATTAAATAAAAATAAGAAAATAAACTCCCCAAACTAGAATGTGTAAAAGCTCAAGAATTTAACCCAAGCGTAACATTAGATGTCAGTCTAATTTGTCCTTTAGTTGAACTTTAAAGCTTGTCCTGTTGGTATGGTTGGTAGTATGTCCTGATGTGTTAGGTCTTTGTTTCATTAATATTAAAAACTGGCAAATTTTACATATATCCACTTTCTGTTTATATCAATTGCTAATATTCTGTCAATTCTTCTTTGATGGCTTCACCCCTTAATAGAATAAGGTACTAAAGATATGATTATCCCTACAGAATTTTTCAATTATAGGATTATAGTTTTCATGGCCATAAAAAGTTACGTACTTTTAAGTTAGGTGGTAAACTCCGCTCAGATGACCCTGCCCTGCCACACCGTAAGTTGCATTGACAGGCAATGTTTCCGCTGACCTGAGAATAGTCCGTACCTGCGACGAGACACATAATTCAAAGGGGACCAAACGCTCCTTGTGGAGAGGGTTCAGGACTCAAATTTAAGAGATGCACTCTTATAATAAGCCACGTTGATGAAGACTTACTGATAACATGGTAAAAGTAATATTGAGCTGTGAGGAGACAGAGTAGCCAAGCCCAAATTGCAAGAATCCCCCCTGCTGTCGCCCTTTGGATTTAGAGCTGTGGAATTTCATTCATGCTGCTGCTGTAATAAACTGGGTTAGGCATTAAGACATGTCAGGTTGATTTTGTGCATGTGCTATGTTGTCTGACATTTATTGAGCAAGATATCATGATGTAAGCTCAATTATTCTTTCTAGATTCTCCTTCATAGTATTTCTTCATTCCACTCTGTGCAGACTAAAACACTTGGGATACTAAATTTTCTTATGCCTGCAGTCTTCCTTTTCATCAGTTCCAAAACCCAAAGATCTTAGCAACCTGGAGTTGAGTACTGTTAATACTAGTTTCTGCAGCTAACGAGTGGTTAGAGGTGGACTTCTCAAACCTAAATTTTAAGCATATATTCAGCCTACAATGTAAGGGTAAGATATACTTAAACCTACAGTACAGCATAACTGTATAGGACCTACTTCACTCAAATAGATATAATTCCTGCAGAGATGAGTGTCCTTTAAACTAAATATAACCATGTAAACCATGTACATATCTCTGGGTATGCCAGTCCAGATTCACAGAATTTCAAATGGTGTCAGTGTGAGATAATGGGGATAAAACTAGAGAAAAGAATCTGTAATTGAGGTGTGCCCTTCCCCAGTAATTTTGTGTGAGACAAAATCTAAAATGACTCCAGTCACCCTTGAAAATGGGACAGATAAAAATTTTTTTCTTCTTTATTTTTATTTATTTATTTATTTATTTTAGAGAGAATTGAGCAGGCTGGTCGGCATCACTGTAGCTTGACTAATAAACACATTGATTCTCCTCAGCTGGAACCTGACTCCTGATTCTTGTTAAGGTCATTTGAATTTTGCAATGGCTTTTAGTGGACTTTTCCAACCACTGCGCCTTTTCCAACTGTGTATGTGGAATAAAAGGGTTTGTCTTCCTAATGATTTTTCAGAAGACAGTAAACCCGTTTGGATTCACCTGCTTTGAGTTAGGTCACAAATAAGATTTAATGCTCCTCCACTAGAAGTATTAGATTAAAAGAAGTCGTTATGAAAAGGTAGTTCACAATGTACAAATGCATTGCTTTTAAAAAAATGCAACTTTAAAAGTAATCTAAACTTAACCCTTCCCATGGTACCTCGTATATATGAGGGCTGAAAAACAGTGCAAGTGTTGTAGATGCAGGTCCCTAACAGAATGGAAAAAGAAATGCAACAAAAATAATGTTGGTAAGAATGTTGGTAAGCAAGAACTTTTAAATAGTTCTTGATACATTTATTTATGTTTTTTTTTATTGATATACAGTGTATATTAGACTGTTTCATTTTCTTTTATGTTGATAACAGATATCACTCATGTACTGTATTGTGTGTGAACGATGCTAACAAAATGGCAGTGTGCAGTTTACAACTCAATTATTCCGCATTATTGTATAACAATTATTATACTGTTATTGTTTTACTACTTGTCTATACATTAACCTATGCATTCTATATATCATTGCAGAGTATGAATAATCCTTTGTGAGAAAACATAACTTAATTTTTGCTTTGGTACTACCCTGATCTTGAACTCTTTATTCTTTACTTTTAGTTTAAAACTTGACTTGAGCAAATGTTTCCTGTGTTTAAAAAACATAGGTTTTAGTGGAACGAAAGCATATACTGTTAGTTTCAAATCCATAATTATTTTGTACAGATGAAAATGGTTATAGCAACCAATAATTATAATATAGGTAGGACAGGGTTGGACTAAATTTGTAATTCCATGGACAATAACTGTTGATCTAGATTGCTTGAAACCTGCATGAGAAAATTGTAAAAAAGAGTTGTTTTGTTCTGCAAGTAGATTAAATTGTGGGGTATATCTTACACTTCAGTGTATATTTCTTACCGCAATCATTTTTCATTGGGTTGTGAACAAGTGACAGAATACTTTCAGAGAAATGGGACAGGATAGGATTTACCTGAACTGACAAGAACAAAAGGTGTTTAATGAAGTCTAGAATATGCACTAAAGGTCACATAAGAAGAACATTGCTTCAATATTGGAAGTCATTTGCAATTAGAAGGAGAAGTAATTGGATTCCTGTGCTACCTCCTTCTTCCCTTTTTATCTGACACACATGGACATTACCTATGACCCTGGATTAAATATTAATAAAATGCAGATTTAAAATATTAAAACTTTACATTCGTGTTAATAAGTACTGTCAATCTGTTGAGACTCAACATATGGCTAATTTAAAAGTTAAGACCAGATGTTCATAATTCTCTAGATTATCAATGTCTACTCCCCCCTCCTCCACACCCTTGTAGCATGTCATGTTGGAAGTAAAAAAGGAATAGCTAGGTCTTCTTCTGGAGTCTCCAGGAAAAGGAATGGTATTTGTACTTTAATTTGGCATCAGCAATGCTTATAATGATTATAGACAGGTACAATTTGGCTCTTAGGGTAGGTTCCACCTTCTATGTAAGAGGGTGCCCATTTTTAAGGGAAACAAAGACTGGAATTATTGGCAAATCCTAAAGTTAACATGTGAATACTTGCATCATTGAAATCAAAGTAACTGCAGTCCTATCAAACAGGGAGACAGAATTAATAGATTTTGTTCTGGGGGTTCTAAGAGACTTATGCAAATAATCTATTTTTTATAAAGTTTTTTGAATCTTGATACAGAAGAAAGACATATTTACATGTGTATAAGCATACACTTCAGTGTGACACTCCAGATAGATGCAAAATAGTAATAGATATTTTGAGTGAGTGTGAAAATCTGTATTTCTGTCACTTCTGATTTTTTTTTTCTGTCAGAAGTTCAAATGCCTTGATCATTAAAAGCTCTTCTGGGCTAAACAGCATTGCTAGTACTGCTGTTAAAACTGGGACGCTAATGTGAAAGATTAACATACAGGGTGACTTAATGATCTTAGGAGCACAAGGCAACAAATATAAGAAGTATTATTGATGGAAGAAAACAGAGCTTGTGCAACTTGTAGATAAATCGTTGCTTCCTTTGAAGTCAGATAGCAAATCTTCAGAAAGATGTGTAGTTCCCCCTATTTTCTTCCATCTAAAAAGGTAGCTCCTGCTTTAGAATCAAATTTTTCTTTCTCTCCTTTCATTCTGTAATGGGATCTGAACTGCCTTTGTTGTGACTGGTTCTAACCTTGGCTGTTCTCTCTGGACTCTGGACCATCTGCTAGCGCAGGGAGAAGGACTGTGCGGGATGAAGCACAATAGATGACAGGAAAAGCACAGAGCTATCTAGCCGAGGCGGAGAGAGACTGTAAACTGTGATCTCCACAGCTGTTATCCTCACTTTTCACACTAGAAAAATGAGACAAAAGCAGCCAATTTTCATTTAAAAAAAAAAAATGGCTTTAATTTTAAAGCTTTCAAAAGAAAATCCATTTTAGTGTTTTTCCCTCTTAAATACATTGGAGAATTTTTTTAATAAATGTTTTATTTATCCCAATTTCGGTCTGAAACATTTCAAGAGCTGCTTTTGAAACTTTCAAACTGCACATGGCAAAGAAACATGCAGACGAGATGCGTGTTATCAATGACACTGTTAACAGTAACTATAAGCTTATAAATTTCTGAAATGAGGTTAACTTGTGTTTTTTTTTTTTAAAGAAAGTGTTAGAAAATTTTCAAACAATGTCATGTGAGGGGGAGGGGGGTTCAGTATCATGCAATATACCCCCACTAGAAGTAGGATTAAAACTCAGTCTTCTCAGTTCTGACCTTTAAGGCTCAACTCTCTCATTACCATTTCTGCTATTAAAAGCATTTAAATCAACAATATAATGCCTTTTTGACAAGGGAGCTTAAGATTTAAGAGAACTCCGTTGAAAAAGTTTCTGAAATATTTTTTTTTCGACTACAGACTTTTTCCTACTACTAAAATACTGTAAATATATGGGTTGTCCTGCTGCGGCAGTGTAGGTTGTTCTGGTGACCAGTATTTCTGGTCTTAGGTGATGACATGCAACTGGAATTAGCACAAATGAATTCTTTAAACTTCTGCTTGCCGACTGCCAACTGTCTGCCATTGCCTGTTTCTATGGAGATGGCTGTTAGTTCAGCAAAAGGAAGTAAATTCCTGACTGCGGTGATGTGTCCAGCCCTTGCAGCCTCCGGGCCTGACACCTTTCAAAACAGCAAATCGATATTTTGGGGTAGACTGTTTGCTTCATGTGTCAATAAGAGTAGAATGGAATTGGCCACGAGTCTCCTTCGGACAGTTTCTTTATTATGGGGGGAGAAAAAAAAGCGTGGGAAGTGGACAGGAACTTTAGAAACTCAATTTTATGTTTATTATGCATGTAATTGAACAATTAAATATTAGCAAAATGGGAATTATTTACCCACTTTTGACTGCAGAAGGAATGTATAGCCCAAGAAGCCTCAATGTTTTTGTTGATGTAAAATATATGGGAGCAGTGTGATCAAGACCAAGGAGAGTGTCCTTTGATGTATTTGAGTCATAAGAGAAGGTAATTTCTTTCACGTCTGTGGCCAGATCCAATGGGGCCCAGTCATGAGGCCTCAAAATGTGCGCAAAAATGTGTCTGAGGGATGTGCTACTCTGCATCCGCTTACCTAGCAGGCCTGCATGCAATCAGAAAATCATTTCTCTCTCTCCCATTTAAATCTCATCCCACATCATGGTACAATGCTAACAACCACTTCCTGCTTCTTCCTCTTTCACAGAATCGAATCTTTATCTGCAGTTAGGAGTCACTGCAGTGGTGACACACAGGAAAGATGTTTATATCTCCTTTTTTTATTAAAAAAAATGAGAAGATGTAGAAGAGTTTGCTGCATAAAAGAGTCTGTTGCCTTTGATGTCTGGAAGGGTCACAGTTTTATGTGAATGCAGCTAGTTGTGTTGATAGGTTAAGGAGAGAAAGGGTATAGCAAAATTTTCCAGTGACGTTTTCTTCAATGCTGCTTTGTGGTAATAGGAAAATGTAAATGTGTCAACTTCTGCAGAAAGACTGAGGAAGATCTTACTCAAGTGACTGGTTATGCATGGCGACTTCTGATCATAAACCCAGTCAATTCTGTCTGTGTAAAAGGGCATGTCTGTCCTGCTATATTAATAATGTTGCAACCTGACCCTTGCTTGGTTTTTGTCAGTTTTGAATCCCTCTCCTGAAAGAGAAGAATATATTCATCAGTTAATGATGATGATGGCATTTAGTGGTAGGTTTGAGGGAGAATGGAAAGATATGGGACTAAGCTGACCGAGCCTTCTCTAGATAGTTTGGGAGCCTTCAAGAAATAGAGCAAACCTTAGAGTCCCTGTGCTTTCTTTTTTGCTTTCTTTTTTTTCTTTCTTTTTTTCCCTATCTTTGAAGCAATGCTCCTCTCCCTTAAAGCATTAATATCTATTATTTCATTTTTATTCTTATAAATAAGCAGCATAATTCTGCAATTAACTTTTTTTTTTTTTTTTTTTTTTTTTTTTTTTACTTAGAGAACTATTTTATATACCTTTGGAATTGATGTTACAAACTGAGCATTTAAAGCTCATTTCTATTCCAGCTAATCAAGAGCAGTAATTAAACACCAGGTTCCTTAAATGATATTCTATCACAGCCTTCATGTTTCCCATCACACTACATATGGTCCAATTGTTTACAGATGACAAAAAAAAAATCCCTGCTCAGATGTTAAATCAAGATGTTTTCTTCACTTTCAAATGGTAGGCTGGCAGCCAATTTTTACAATGAGTTATTCTGAGTTTAAAAAAAAAAAAAAAAAAAAATGAATAGAAAAGACAAGAAAAGCTTTGGACGTTAGGCTTACATACCCCATCAATATCGGGACCTGCCAAAATGAAGCAGTTTAAGAGTGTGTTCAAGCCATGTATGAAAAATTCTCTTGGGAAGTTTATCTTTTTTGCACACATTTGATGCAAGACTGAAAAAAATCAAGAGGGAAATGTTTTATAGCCAGGAATAGGTAACGTGACATCAAAGCATAGACAGAGTTCCCCCCTTGGTGCTCTGTGGCAGTCTGAATTTCATAGTGTTAAGCAGCAGAGGATTAAAGAATCTCAGGGCTTGACTCTGCCATAGAACCTCTGCAAATTCAGAGTAATTCTCTTGTCCGTTTGTCTAAAATAAGCATAAATACAAAGGGAAACAGGCTTGAGTCATGGATGTGACAGGATAATTATTGCTGACAGTTTTATGAGATTTCATATTGGAAAGAGACTTCAGGTTGCAAGTTCTCGAGCCACAGAGGACAGGAGCGCGCGCTAGAAAACCGTGCTCAACCTCCAAAGGAAGGGCAGTGTTGCAGTCACTCTCGAGTGACAGTGAGCTGTGGCAGAGTATTAGAGGCTGCATTTCCAGTGTACTATGTCCAGTTTCTTCCAGGATGTTCCCACTGGGAAGGGAAGAAGGAATAAACAGGTCCCAAAGATAGAAACATGCTACATGTAAAGCTCATCTCCATTTTTGCTTTGTGTTGTGTCCCATGGATAGCAGGATTAACATACTCTGCCCTGTTTTGGTTCCAGTCTTTAGCTTCCCCAGATGTTAAAAGCTGTGTGATGCAAATTTTTAAGCTATTTGTTTCTGATTGTCTGGAAGAAGTTACTATATATCAATTTGAGGCTAAAGCTCTATAAAATGTATAACTAGAAGAGAAGCTTTTCTTTGTGCCAAAGCAAAAGATTCTGTAAAATTGTTTCCTCTGCAGCTACTTAAAATGTACTTCCAAACTAATAAATAGAGCAAGGAAGCTGATGAATAAATTACACTTTTTAGTTTTTTCAGAGGTGATTCATAGCTGTTTTTATAATCTCTCACAGCACCTACAAACTTCCTTTTTTGGATTCAGTCTTACCTCTGGCAACCTTCCTTAGGCACATGCAGCAACCCTCCCACACACCTAAGGGAACTAAACAAACATTTTTTTTTTTTTTCTGTTCTGACCTTGAAACTGTTGTCCTAGTGCATTATGCCAGCTTTCCCTGAGATTAAACCTAATTCCTTTTTCATTCAAGAATGTGTGATTCTTGCTCATAGGAGTATTCACACAGCTGCCTCAGTATTGCCTCTTTGAGAGGGCAGGTTTATATCCCTATAATGCAACTTTAAGACTGAGTCTATGTGCATAGTTCTGAGTACTTTTTATTTCCATTGTATGTACTAACAGTTCCTGTATCTTGGGGCCCGTTGCAGCTGGATGACTGGGCAGAGTGAGCGCCACGTGTCACAGTGGAAACTAATGTTGAGGCTGAGTGAAAGGGCTCCACTTCCTACCCTACCAACATGTTGGGTGACGACGAGCTCCAACTGATGTGCCAGAATGCACGCTGGTGCTTCAAGGTATCTGGGACCCTCAATTCCCAATACAGACAAAGATAATTTTGATACTGGAGCTTGAAAAATAGTTAGAAGTGACTATATTAATTTCATGTGAAGTTTTCAGCTGCCATTTGAGAGAAGTCAAGGGAAGAATATCAAATTAGCAATATCAATTACCTTATGGTGGACTGCTTTCGGCCAAATGAGAAAAGGGCATTAATTACAGCCTTGGCAAATGCTCTTGCTCTGCTTTCTCTGGGCATATCATGAACGTAGCATGCATTTAGAGTTGGCACACCCACTTGTTTAAGTGCAATATTTGCAAATGAATTAGATATTTTCTGGCTTTAGGAGCAGAAAGAAAAGCAATATTTCAGAAGATGATTGCTGTTTTAATCTTTACAATTAGGAACAGAAAGGCAACCTTTAAATATCAAGAAAATGAACACACTACATAATAGAAAATTGTCATTTTAATGCTGTTTAAAAGGATGAAAGGAAATGCATGCTCTATAAATCAATTTTATACTATTTTGTACAGGTCTCAGATAAGACACCGTATTTTAATGAAGGCATGACAAAAATAAAAACCCACTGAATTCCTCTTTTGGTTGGGGGGCTAAAAGTGGAGGATGCTGAAAGCATGTCTTGCTTAGGATACAGGGAGAGCTTACTAAATGCTTACTGGCAGTAAACAAATGCAGGGACTGTGAGCAGACTAAGACCAATCCACATGCAATAGTACAGTGTGATTTGATAAGAAGCAAACTGCAGGAAGCCTGAATTATGATATACTTGAATATCTACTTTTAGATCTGCAGATGAAATTTGCCTTTGCATTCTTGATATGCGTATGTTGTATCTAAACACATTACAGCATTAGATGCAAGCTGACTGAGAATTTAGATTCCTGAGTTCTTTCTTTGCTGCTCTCCCTTATATGTGATATGTCCTTGAAATGCTGTTTAATTGCTTTGACTTTCAATTTCCTCTTCCATGAGATAATGTGTAGTTACTTAAATAAGTGAATGTTGATCTCTCTTGTTTTTAATACAAAGACTTCATTTATTTGGTTTATTGGATATCATATGAATTAAAGTTTGTGGAACCAGTTGAGATCATGTAATGAAAATATTAAAAAAAATCAAATGGCAGTAGGAGATCTGCTAAAGTATTACCAGTTGCATGGCGACAAAATGCAAGGGGAATCAAGTATAGTGCAAGAAGAATTTTCCATTTTATTACTAGTTTCTGATTCTTGTGTTCAAGCATACGTATAGGAAAACGTAAATATTTTCTTGTCTATTCTAAGAATAGTTAATTTGGTCTGGTTTTAATTTCTTGGGATGGAAAGGGAAGATGAGTGAGAGAGGGAGACAGAGAAGGGCTCTGTAGCAACCACAAAAGGACCATATTCCACAGGTGTTCCATCCTGTATTACCCAGTTTAAGAATTACTTAAGCAAGCATGATAATTGCTTCGCCTTCTTTTGGATAAAGATTTTGAGCTTGAAAGCCTTGAATTCTGTTTTGTGTTTGACTCATATTTGTCTAATATTATGCAACACTGAAGAAAGCAAAAGTAAAAGAAACACGAGCAGGTTGAAGGGTAGGAGTGAAGAGGATGCTTCACAATTGCCAAGATGCTGAAATAAAGAACACAAAACAGAATTGTTTTCATTGCTGTAACAGTGCTGGCTTATTCTAAGATTGTGCAAGTCTAGAAGCAATTTTGTTGGGTTCAGTTTATTGAGTCATTAGGTTTCTGTTAAATGATTTTTGAAATGAAACAAAACCTGAGCTTAACAAATAAGGGGGTGTGTATGTTTAGGTGTAATTTTACGGACTCAGCCTAGGTTTATGAGACTTCCAATAAGAGTGCTTGGTCCATAAAATCAACAAGATTCATTCCTCTTTTGTTGTTATTTATGGGGTAGTTCTGGATAAGCAGTAGGACAGAGAAGAATGACAAAGAATCTGATACCTATTAAATATCAAGTGATACCTGTGTTCAGATTGCCTTTTTGCATTTCATGCAGTGGATGAGCACTCAGCATTAATGAAGGCAGCCTATATGAGTTTTGGAAAAATGTGCATGAATTTATTTATCCACCCTGTGTCACATAATGTGCTTGATTGATTTGGATCATTGATTGTTTAGGTCAAGAAAATAAGGAATAGTAATAGGACATGAATTACAGCCTGGATTGTTATAAAAGTGCTACGAAATGTGAGAAAATGTTACCTCACAATGTGAAACAAAGACGGTATTTTAGCTTTTACTGCCCAGTAGCTAATGGCAGGTCAAAATATGGAAAAACAGCTAACTAAACCTTGTAACAGAGAGAATGATTACAATTTGGTAGTATATCACCCTTCTCAAGAAGGGAGAGAGGGTTGTGGGCAAATGCTCAGAGAGTAAAGCTGTCTGGCTTATACAGAAAGAGGTACTTATTTGCTTTAATCCTTACCTGATTTGAAAACAAAACAAAAACAAAAGGAGACGAAAAAAGTCCACTATATTCAGTAGATTTTTCAACAAAAGCTCATTTTCTAAAGGTTGCCTTCCTTATCACTGACATGTCCTGGTTAGATAAATTTAAAAGAGTAGAGACCTTGCTGTAAAATATATTTCTAAATCTAAAATTCCAAAGACAAGTCTGCTCCCTGAGCTAATCACAAACATCATTTTTTGCTCTTAAGGGACTTCAGTAACTTAATGCCATGACTTGCCATCTGATTCTCATATCTTAGATTTTAAGGCGCCTTTTAATATAGAGGATAGGAGGTTTGTTATTGTTTTTAACTGTTCTTAGAATAGAAGAGTCTGCAATGCAGATGTGACCTTTTATTTTAAAATGAGTCTAGAGACACGTGGAGGATGGCTGTAGGATGACAGAAGTTCTAGCAAATAGAAAAATCTGCATTTCAGTATCTTCAGTGGTAAAAATGAGGACCTTTTCTTTGTATGATGTGATGATCTAGGGTCTAGAACCAAAGGGTTGCTGCTTCTCAACATATAATACAAAAAAGCATTTAACTGCTTATTATTGTTCCCTGCTTGTCCCCTTTATGCTCAAATGTATGTTTATATCTCTATATATTTTTATGGAGAGATTTTTTTTTGGTCAGTTCTCAATGGAATCAGTTCCCCTGCCATGCTACCGTGTGGCAAAGCTAATGCTTGTGGTGGCACCTATGAAGCCACACTGCTGCACCACAGTGCAGGGATAGAACGAGCAGCAGGTAGAAGGGACCAGGTGAAATCCGAAACAATGAGCTGTCACCAAACACTCCACAGTGTAAGTTCACTGGCAGAAGGACAGAGTGCAAGCTGTTCTGTGCACCTTTGAGCAGTAGCTAAACAAGTGTTGGTTTAGAGTTGGTATGGTATAAATTGGCCAATGTGTTTTTAAGATATGTGCACAACTTGTGCACTAGCTATTACAGATGTATCCAATGAATATGGGTACTGGAAGTTTTGAAAGAAAAAACTTTTGTAGGTCACCCTTACAGAAAGATTACCATCTTTCTGGTAATTCTGAATCATTCCCTATGGTACATTTTCTACTAGTTTGTCATTTTCCAAATTAAAAATAGGAGCCACATTTATAAAAATATTAAATTAACATTTATTTGACAATAGAGCAAATTACATTTACGTGTGAACTTCTCAATTAGCCCTGTAAGGCTTCCCTGGGATGACTATACTGCAAAATCAGTAACATTTTTATGTTGCAGTAAAGTTAGGCATGAACCTCATCTTAAGGAAAGATCAGTTGAATTATCTATGCAAGTTTAGAATGTGTGAACTGATTCTCGTGTGGTTCAAGAATACTTGCATTGAGTGTCATAAGTAGGTCAGTAAAGAATCACTTTATTAAAAATAATAAAAAGGTACTTGTATGTATGCCAGGAAGTTGCAAGTTATCTCTGATTTGATTGGTGCAGTTTCTATTTATGTAGACCAAAAAAAAGGGGGTGGGGTAGAGGGGGATATGTCCAGCAACAGGCAAGTTAATTCTAATAGCAGTTTGTCTGCAAATTTCCTGTTTCTCTACCAAACAAGAGACAGATTTATTTATAAGAGATAATTTTTTATTACAAGGCTACCTTTCCTGGTGGAAGTTTTCCAGGAAAAAAAAAAAAAAAAAAGCACACGCACACAAAAAATCTTTGGTGTGATTTGTGCACCAAATGTGAAATTCTGTTTGTTTCTAGGAAACACTGGTCAGTTTAGAGGGTAAATTGTTTCTAGTAGTGTAAAAAATAACAACAGGAGCTCAACATATGCTAAAGGTACAAATAAAGCAATGTTTTTCCCTCTGTTTAAATTATTATTGGCAAACCTCTAAAACTTCTGTTCTTGTTTATTGTTGTTTTTGAAGACCAAAAATGGAATTACTGAACAAAATGAGCAAAGCTATTTTCCTGTTATTTCAGATTCTACACTGAAATCCAGGTACTGTAGAAATCTCATGAGAAGGCTTGTTCTTAGCACATTTCCTGTCTGAAAAGATTTAGATTTACCTCTCAGATGAGTAAAAATATGTTAAGTATTGCTTGTTGAGATTCAGCCATCACTACTGTTTTCATTCTGTCCACATGGAGAAACAGAGGCAGCTCTGATCCTGCACACAACTGGTTTATATTTTCATAGCTTAATCTATCACATACATAAAAATCCCACAAGACACTTGATCGTAAACACGCGGCCACTAATGGAGTGGAAGAGAGCTTTTGCACGTTCATCTATTGGAATCTTGGTGCAAATTCTCCATTGGAAACATACGGCAGGCTTGCAGATGGTGCTTTGCCAGGTGTTCCCAGAGTGAAGCTGTGGTGTTGCTGTCATACCTTAGGAAAAAACAGATGATGTGGCTTTATGTGAAAGGGCACTCACTTAGATACAACTGCAATACTGTCACAGACAAAATGGAATTGTGTTGCTTGCTTTGCTGCATGGAATGGCAGAGAAGAAGCGGGCACTTGGATTCTTCTTGATACTCTTGAGGAACAGCTGAATTACTCTGCAGTTATACTTCTGAGTTTTTGTTGTTGTTTGTTTGGTTGTTTTTTTATAAATCATTTACAAAATAGTTTTAGTGGAGATTGCAATAGATGTTTTTATTTTCAGTCTCAGCAGAGAGATGCTGAACGTCGTACTAGCAGCTGTAGCTTCGCATTCCTCAGAGCTGAAAACGAGGAAGATCAGCCCAGGTTTAAAGAATTTTGTCTTGTCTCTGAGGTTAAAGGTTTTACAGTCATCAGGCTTGGCAACCTACGATATTCCTGGGCTGCTATTAAAAATATAACTAACAATTGCAACTTTTTGTTAGTCCCTATGAATATTTGAGAAGAAAAAAAAATATTGGCATAGTCCTGAACTGTGAACCTTACATAGAATGTACCTGAAACCATTTATAACTTCATTTATAACTTTCCTTCCTTCGTAAAGCTCATGATTAGGGTTAAGTTGTATAATCCTTTCAGAGGACAACACCTTCTTGATGCTGAATCAAGAGTAAATCAGTGAGTAAAATCTGGGAACTGTTGAAATCAGTTTGATACTACTGTTATATTATTATGTCCATAATATCAAATGCTGATATAACTTAGTAGCCAGCAATAATGTGGAGGTAAGGCATGATACACAAATTTTTAATGAGCAAGATTTTGCTATGTGGAATAGTATTTGCATCTGCAGGAGGATCTGAGGGCTTTTTGTAGAGTCAGTTGAAAGGTGTTATTTTGTTATTAATGTATTAAAATTAATGACTAAAGAAAATACACAAAATACAAAGAAGAAGGTAAAGGGACACTGTAAGGTGTAGAGAATTTTTGTTGCACTGTAATTTTAGTTCCAAACTTAGGTGCTTAAATGAGACTACTCTCCGTATAAAGCCTATGGAAGAAGACGGACATCTTCAGAGAGGAATTTACAGCATCTAAATGAGCTTCTGTTCTCAATTGCTCTCTTGAAAAGCTTCATTCCCACCATTAAGTTTAAGTGTTCTACCGGGACTAACCTTCTAACTTAAGTGTGTAGGTTAGGTGCTTAAAGTTAAGTGACATGAACCTACCCCTAAATATTTATACAGTGCACAATTTTAAGGACTGGTATTTAAAACAGTTGAATAAAAATAGTTTGCTATAAAAATACTTCAGGTTATATGAGCCGGTGGTGTGGTATTTAATACAAGGATTTAGTGCAAGTGTATTCTCATTGGTGTTTCAGTTCACGTCAGGAGTTTGCTTCTGATAGTCTTCACTTACTCTACTTTTGCTGTCCCACATGAAACAATTTCCCTGTTAGTGAATGAAGCTAAACCAGAAGCACCAGCTGCTGACAGGTCTTCAGTTCATAGGACCAACTAGATTAGACCTAGTCCCAAATAAATCTCTTTAACGTGTATGGTTTTTGTGGTGGGTCCTCAGCACCTGCTCTTTCCATGCACAGGTTTAAACTTTGCCTGGATCGCTACTTGCATACCCTGTAATTTGTAATGCAATGCTGTGTGGCTGCTGCAGACTTTTTTACTTTTGATCAGCAAGTCCTTGCTGTTTGCTTGTATATGAAGTTGGAGGCACTAGACACAAGCAAGACTATTTGTGCAGCAGTAGATGAGTCTACAATTTTATATTTCAGAAAAAAATTGTTTCAGCTACTTTGATAGTTGTAGTAGTTCAGCTACTTTGATTCACGGATGAATATTGGAATGTAAGAGTATTAACAGTAGAAGTCAGAGGTAGGAAATTCCATGAGTACTATTTCTATCTGAAATGCTCTGCAATAAAAGTAATATTAAGTAGTTTACAAGCCAGAAAAAAACGCAAGAACTTTTCCCCAGTTTTGATAACGAGTTTTTTCATTCAATTTGGTGTGGTGAGACAAGGCTACTCTCATAGACTCTGGAAGAAATTTCATTGCTTGCAGACTGGTTTTCTGGCAAAAAGTTTCATAGGTAGCTTGAGTTTTCCACTCACTGTCTAATTAAATTAATATTGCAATGCTGCTCCTATTCAATTATAATTCTTCAAGAATAAAAAAATCTTGTCCTAAAAATACATAAGTCTGGTCCATGGAAAAGAGAGTAAAGGCTCCATAACCTGGAAATATGACTGCATGTTTGTACGGTTGTATTTCTTCCTAGCTGATGCCAATTTCTGTGAGATTTTCATGCTGGCAGAGTTTGTGAAATTGCTATATTGATATTAGAGTTTTATGGCATTTTTCATAGTGTTTTAAAATAGGATATGCCCTTCTAGTGCCTGCTACCCAGAAGTATCATTTATACTCAATTACTATTTGTAAATCCATACCCCTTAATCATCACTGGAAGCCTTGTAAGGAGTATCTGGAAACTGCAGGAGGAAGAAAAGAGAAAAGAGCTCATGGAATCTTTTTAAAGTAAGCAGCAGAGGTCTGTGTATTTAAGGCCACTAATTAAGCTCTAGTGGTCTCTTCTGTGAAATCTGAGAGTCATGTCACTCAAAAAAGTTTTCTGTAAAATACACAATACTAAATATATCCTTTTTTTCCTCATTTAGAAGGTAGGTACAATGCTGAAAAAAAAATCCAAGGGTCTGTTAGGTGTTTTTGCCATTTTGGTGAGGCAAGAATCAACTACATACTCAGCAATGTACTGTTTAGAAAAGATAAGGAGTTCTCCTTTGAGCATTTAACCCAGCTGTATTTAGGCCCAAACTCCCTTGTTTAAATCCAGATGGGAAGGGTGCACCCCTTGGGTCAGCGCAGCTCCTTTTGATGCGACAGTGTTCATATATCTGCTTAAACCAGATAAAGCCGTCCAAGCCAATGCTTTCCTGCCACTCCGAAGCCAGCCATCCTTTCGGGGTAGGAAGGAGGCACTTGGGGCAGGCAGTACTGCCACCACCTGGAAAACTGATGGTGCAAAAACCGAAGGTCGGTCTTGTCCCTGCCACGCACCTCTCCCCCACCAAAAAAAAAAAAAAAAAAAAAAAAAGGTAATTTTTCATTTTTGACTGGGTATACTGTTTTTGTCCCAGAAAAGAAATAAAAGCTCCGACTATCCAAGCTCTCCAGGCGCAGATGACCTCCCCTGGCCTGCTTCACTGCCCACTCCCTACAGCCCTCCCCTGCTTTTACATATCCTTGGCCATAATAAGCCTGCCACTGCTAATGTTATAAAGTAGTAATTGTGCCTAATTGGTAGGGAGGTGACAGACCATTCTGGTAATGTTGTGAAACTGTAAGAAAGGAGGAGTGAGAACATTCACAGACCCAGCAGTAATTATCCACTAATTTGGCCTGTTTGTGTGGGGACAGCTCATTATAGCCCTTAAGAAACCTCAGAATAAAGAGAGAAAGTAGGTAGGAGGTAAGGTTAAATAATTAGTGTTCGGCAGATTTTTCTTTCTCCCCCCTTTAATTCAAAGGACAGGATTAGGGAGGGAGAAATGTGATGAGTGTAACAATTGGGAATGGTGTGATGTCCTCTTCTAAGCGAATTTTGCATATTTGAGAGAAAACAAAGCTATCTTACTGGACACCATGGAAAAAATAATGCATTTTACTAGTCCTCAGTAAGAAAGAAGGATGTGTCTTGACAGTTTTAACTGGACGACGTGCAGTACTTCAGAAAACTTTCAAATCAAATTTTTGCATTGAAATTGATTTCTCAACTTCAGATTTCTGGTTGTTTTGTATCTGTATTAAATATTCTTATCTGTGTTTTGATCTAGAAAGTTGTTCTCTTCCCTTTTAGTAAAAATGTGTCTATATTAATCTCTCTTGTTATATAGTTATAAGTGAGCTATGCCTGTGAAGATCATATTTTAGATTTTAAAAGTGAGAAGGGAAGAAGTACTGTTAATTTTTCTGGCATGCAGAATCTTTAATCTGATTAACTTTCTTTGCTGAATAGTTTGGTTATTCTATAAAATTGTTATTCTGTAAAAAAAAAAAAAAAAAAAGAAAGAAAAAATAAAGTGAAAAAAAAAATTTCCACTGATTGTCAGTAACAACCATTAAGGAAGGAATTTCTGAGCAACAAAAGTGATGCCCAATAAAAGTAAATAAGGAGTTTACTAGTTCCTAATTGTCAAGTTAAGAAAGTTTTAAACACTCTCCTGAGGCAGAATCCTAGATATTAGTAACAGAAAGAGAAAATACCAAGGACTGCTAATTAAAATACTGTCTGTACTTGCAAACGTTTGATAAAAGTTAGGGTGCTTTTATTTTAGTTTTGGTAATTACAAATGGAAACAGGAAGCATCAGGCTTAAATTATTCTGAGCAAATTTCTCTCCTTTCTCTTTCCACTTTCCTTCCTCCTTCCTCCCAACACAGGGAACTACTATAGCGGGAGCATCTGTATTTTAATGAACTTTTTGATTGCTTTAGAAAGAAGTAATAGTTAATTCATCAAGTCAATTTAATCTATGGTGTCTGTGCTTATAATGCTAGCAAGTATGAGGTAATGATGTTTTTAAGATTTCTTTTTTTCTTTTTTTTTTTTTCCTCTTGTATAAGGGCACCTGTTCTCAAGGAACTGAATTGATACCTCAGTCTGTATACATCACCAAACAGCCAACAGATGGTGATAATGTCCATTTTCTGTGTGTAGTGTAATGTCCCTCAGCAGAAGGCCTGAAGAGAAAGAGAGGAATGCAGGAATATAAAGTTATTGTCTCTCTGCTTTTACAGCCAAGGCATTATTTTCCAAAATGTGACTGTACACTGTTAAATACCATGTACTTCATTTGGTTAATATTA
This sequence comes from Crypturellus tataupa, assembly GCA_034781795.1. Lineage (NCBI taxonomy): Eukaryota > Metazoa > Chordata > Aves > Tinamiformes > Tinamidae > Crypturellus > Crypturellus tataupa. The sequence goes on from JAWLRI010000560.1 coordinate 684,841, forward strand.
TGTCTTATTGCTAAATGAATTGCCTTATTTGAGATTATTTAATTGGTTCTATATGATAGAATTTCAGTTTTGTTATCTTTTGATGTAACCTTGAATCTGTTTCCTGATTTACTCTTCTATTTTTAAGCCTTACCTAATCTATTGATCTATCCGTTTCTTGTGCATCTTGCCACATCTCCTTCTTCTCCTAACCTGGTGCTATAGTCTATCTCTCTTTCTATGTTTATATATGCATATACCAGTTACAGTTTGGTCAACATGCATCTATTAAAGGAAAAATATTTGTGGTAGCTTTAAGTTACAGCATTAGTGGCAATATTCCTAAAGCAGAACAATGGACTGTGAAATTGGGCACAATAGGACAAAATCAATAAAGTATTAAGGAGGATACTGTGTCAATCAGCAAGGTCTTAAGAAAAATAGATATTATCAAATTATTTTTAATAACGTTTCTTATTTGTATGATGTTCATAATAGCTTTGCTGAAACGTAATCAGTGTTCTTTAGGCCTCTTACTGAGTTACCCACATCCTTTGGCTTCAAAAATTAAAAATGACATGGAATATACTTAACTGCCTGCAATTCAGTTTACTATTAAATCTTCAAAATAGTTACAAGCAAGAATTATCTTCAAAAGCATTTTTACTAGAATGTAGCGATAAGTTGTTGGTCCAATATGTTATTGATGGTAAATGGATGAAAATATAAAACAATTAGTGATAGCATTTGTTGATGACAGAAAGACTGGGAAGGTAGTAAATAATGAAGATGACAGATGACGTTGATGACGATCAACCTGTACCACTTGGTATCCTAGATGGAAATAAATAATGTGTATCAATGCAGTCGAAAGTAGGGTCATACTTTTAGGAACAATACTGATGGTCTTAATAGAAACAGAATTTGTTCCTTGGAAGCAGTGACTGAATCAGTATCTGGCAGGTAGTGCTAGTGTCTGTTTGGTAAGTAGTGAAGTGGTGGTTTGGTGATGTAGCTCATATAATACTAAAATATCACCATCTTATTTTACTGAAATTTATTTAAATTTAACACTTTATTCTGTGAGAGATTTTGACAGCATAGTCACTATTACCACTACTACCACTATCATTAGTGTCTCAGGGGAAATGCAAAGTTTGTATTGCTCTATTCTTCCCCCTGAAAAAAAAACACTTTATCTCATTCAGGGCCTAATATTGCATGGAGCAAAAGTAATGTAGGATCCTGCCTGAGTTGGACTGGCCATAAACCTGCAACCTAAACTTCTAGTGAGCTACCTAATGGTAATAACCTTCAGTCACTAATACAAGTCTGTCCTTATCCACTGTCGAGGGAGGTTTCGATACGATCCCCAGAGCGCAGTTAAAGACACCAACAGGGTCAAATGCCATACAACCTTGTTAGCTTTATTCTCATAAGCACAATAGGACAGAGAAGAAGAAGAGAAAAAGAAAGATAAGCAAGCAAGCGGGAGAGATGCAACAAGATTATAGTTATCACCACCCAGTCCAGCTAGGTTTTGTGGGCTGCAGGTCCCTCAGTGCAGGTGATACTCCGGAGTGGGGGGAGAAGGCCGCGCACACTGGTGCAGGTGATGTTCAGAGGCAGAAGGCTGCACACACCAGCGAAGGAATACATAATCCTTTTATGTCCTCCTTCTCAAAGACTCCACCCGCTTTCTTGAAGTTTTCTGGTATGTATTGTTCGTGTTGTATGCGCAGAGTGCTTTGATGTTCCTCTTCACCTGAGTCAAACGCAAGCAGCTCTGGTGGGCACTGCTGAGAATGTCATTGTTCAGGGCTTGAGCTGATCTTCCTAGAGTCAGCATGCCAAGTAGATCGCTGATATTACAGTCTTCCTAGAGATGCCGGGGTTAAGAAGTGGTGAGAGATAATGTCCTTGTTTCGGTCTTGAGCCGTTCTTCCCAGAGACAAGACACCAGGGCATTGTTCAGGTAAATGGTGTATCAACAATGTCAAGACAAACAAAATCCATAACAGCCTGTTATCATATGTAGTCATATGTCAATTAGCAATTAAAAAAAAAGCCAAATGGAGTGAGAAAATTTGGCTTTCCTTTCTAGCAGCCAAGATTTTCTGAATCTTATTAGCAAATCCTATTAACTGGTCAATATTATATGCTTTAGACTAAGTATTTTGAATATTTTTTTTCCTCAGAGAAGCTTTTAATGAAAATAGTAATTGTAAAGTTAAATATGAGAAAACAACTTACAGCTAGTAAGCCAATACATTTGCTTTCTTTCCATCGTTAGGATATCCTGAAACAGTCATGTGTAATCACTGAGTGACTTTAAAGGATAGCGTGGCCCTGTGGATAGGGAACAAAAAATTCATCACAACAGGAATAATAAAAACTCAGGGCATGAAGAAAAGCCTTAACATTGGTTTCACCGCATCTGGAATTAAAGGTGTAGTCTTGACTTGATTATTTTCTGGATATTTTCTCTTACTTCATCCCCAAAGTGAGTAGCTGCATATGCTTGATCCTACTTAGGAATACTGCAGCCACTTGCTGTAGGTCATATTGAACTACCTGTGTATTTGCATTCCATCAAATGGACTGGAAATGCTCTTCCCAGCAGCTTTTGGAAAGCAGGAACACATTACATAAACATATACCAAGTGTATTGCATTTACTAATCTGTAATTATCTTTCATCACCTCAATGCCAACTGACACGTAGTAAGTGTGTTCATTGGCAATTACTGTTTTAAGATTGTATTGCCTTCTGCTTCATTTAGTCATCGGGACTACTTTCAATACGAATCTGATAGCCATCATCTTTGAGGGTCCAGGCATTGAAGCTAAGACTACTATCCCTACCCATTCCTGTAAGGAGGAATGGGTAGGAAAGGAGAAAGAAAGACTGTGGAAAAATTCAGGGTGTATGATAAGGAATGGAAGTTTCAGTTGTAGGAAAGAATTTTTTAAGATTTGCCTAAAAAAAAATACATCTTAGTATCTACTAAGTAATATGAAGTAATACTGAACACAGTAACAACACTCTACAAGATTAAAAAAAAAATCAAATAGGAGAGGGTTGTATGTAGAACCAAATGTGTTTAGTAACAAATATTTTGTGGGAAAGACTGTACTTTCGGGATACTCTGCATTGCAAATATTTTGGGACATTTTCTCATTTGTTAGTTTGCATTGTGAAAGAAAAAATGGAAAGATTGGACAAACATATATTTAGTTCCATAATGACCCTATGGAACTTTTGGCCTCCCTGAGAGCATCATGTTCAGCAGTGCCAAAGTAACTCTCATCCTTCACTAGTTGAGAATCACTGATTGTAGCAGTACCAACAGTGTCCCATCACCTATGAGCTCCTCTGTCATACTAAACTTTTCTTATTGGCTCTTATCATTTTAACATAAAATGTACTCATTGTAGCACTCTGATTTTGAGAACTGGATGTGTGGTTTTATCAATCTTAAGAGAAGATACAACCTGTACTTCACCTTTGTTATTGGAAGCTTGTCTCTTGAAATTCAAGGAGAAAAAAATCTCACTTTTTTTCTTGAAGTAGTATTGAAATGGTTCTCAGTGAAATCTTCTATGTGCTAATGATTGCACTGATTTTTCAATTCAATTGCAATAAACAGAGAAGCAAGGGGCAGTGGCTTAAGAAGTAGAAATTCAGTTAAATTGAATTTCTTCTTTAGCAGGTAACCAAAATATGTTGAAACTTTTGATTAAGAAAATGAGGTAACTCTAAGAGGAACTGTACCCATATATTCATTAACTACTGAATGGTAGAGCTGCAATATCTAAAAAAAAACTGTTCAGTGTCCTGAAGAGACTTACCTAATTGTAGCATATAAAGGAGGAAGGACAGATTTCCCATGCTGTATCCAATTGTGATTAATGTAATGAGTCATAGAAATGGAAATACAACCAGTATGTTTACATATTTGAAGCCAAAATTTTTCTGTGTTGGGTAAATTGAAATATGTCTGCCAAGAAGTGATATGAGACCTACCAGCTGGAGAGATACTGAATAACAAGTAAATGGACAATTTGACTTGGTTGTCAGTACAAAGTTTTAGTAATGAATACCAAATTTAAATACATTCCAGCAATATCTCTAGATCATTTGTGTAAAATATATAGTCTGTAAATATATTTAGCACATGAATTTGTCTACCTGTGTTTATGCACGCTTCTAAAAATATGGGTCATTATGTTCATAATTTTCTACAAATGTAGAAACACGTTACAGAATTTACGCCTATTTTTATGAATCTTCCTAGGTGGAGCTGTATAGACTGCTTACTTGTGTGTGAGGCATGTCCGTCAGCTGTCTTCATGTACTAATCTACAGACCTTATTGTGCACAAAAATCCAAGTTTTGCAGAAAATCATGTATGTGCTTTGGTATTGAACCAACATGTTTCCAACTAACACAGTGTGTTAGTGTTACTCAAAGGAGAAAAAAAAGTGGTTAAAGAGATAGACTTTTTTTTTTTCCTTTAAGCTATATTTATTTAAACTTTCCCCTCCCCCCATGAATATTTTCCTCATAAGCTCTTTGCCAGATTCTTTACAATGATTAATTCACCTACATAAAAATTTTGTTTTCTTTCAAATAGGAGTTTTTTGGATGCTTTTGTTAGTTACTTTTATGTCCCATTACAGAATTCCACCATAAAGGTTATGACCTTAAAGGAGATTTGTCCAAATAGAGATGATATTCTATGAACGGATTTTTATCCTACTTTTGGTAAAACACAAAGATGACTAAGTTTGTTAAAACTTACTTTATTTGGCAAACAGTAATAGAACAATTAAAAAAATGTAAACATACAAGTAAATGTAAATTTTACATATAAAAACAGGGCAACTTAAGTCACTTCTACAAAGTTATTCTATAAAAGTATAGTTTAACCAGATATTAACAACTGCTGTAATAACAATATGCAGTAATATGACTATCTGCCCTTAGTCATAGTACTGAGAATGCCTAGGTAGGAGTATACCCCAGCTGTGTTATCTGAAGTTGGTATGCTATTTTGCATATTTAAGATTTCTTGAAAAGGAAAATTTGTTATTTTCTAAGACTTGTTATAACAGCATTTACTTATTCTACCCAGGATATTCTTACTATTTCAGTGAATATTGCAAGACTAGTGTTTAATATACCAATATAACCTTTTTTTTTTTTTAAATTAAAATGAAATTAAGACAGCTTGGCTAGAAGTAAAGCCTTATTTAAGCAGAAATATATGTATAGTAAATCATCCTTTTCATTTATTATTTATGTGGAATAGTAAATTACTCTATTGCTAATTTTATTCAATTTATATTCTAAAAGATCAATGATGAGAGCAAAGGAGCAACTATAGGAAGTAGGTCCTGCTGTTTCCTATGGTCATTTCTTTATCCATTGTGCTGATTTAGCGTCAGGAAAAATTCAGTTCAGGTATTATATTACATCTTAAATCCATTCATATGAGAACTTTTGGCCCTGATGCAAATATAGCTCCAGTGAAATCCATCAATTAATTTGTTCTAGGTTAGTTAAAAAATGCAGGAGGAAGTGATGCTAAAAAT
>JAWLRI010000560.1:696991-711290 GCA_034781795.1 Crypturellus tataupa
TTATTTTATTTTATTTTATTTTATTTTATTTTATTTTATTTTATTTTATTTTATTTTATTTTATTTTATTTTTTTTTATTTTATTTTATTTTATTTTATTTTATTTTATTTTATTTTATTTTATTTTATTTTTTCTTTTTTACTTTTGCTGTGCTTTCTGCAGTGTGACCTGCGTGTGTTAAAGGCTATAGCTCATTTAGATATCCTTGTTGTTCTCCATGGGCAGCTACACAGCATACAAGGTACACTACAGAAGAAAGGTTACACTAGGTTCTTTTGCTGCTGGATATAAATGTACATTATAATGCACTGAATAGGCTAATTAGGAATTAAACATTCCCTTAAAATCATTTTAAACTCAAATTATGCTGACAACTGAATTTTTTTTAGCTCTTTCTCTAATAGTTGTGTTAGACAGTGAAGAGCTGTGCTCTAAGCCTTGACACATCGTTCTGACTTATGCTCAATAGCAAAGCATGGCTCCAGGGAATATTTTGGAACCAAAGTACCTGCTTGTGACAGGTGAACTCCGGTTCTCCCGTTTTTCAACTGTAAGCCCAGTATTCTTTTCCAGACTTTTCTAACCCTTCCCCCCATCCTTTTCCCAGTACAATCTGCAGACCCCCCCAGGAGTTGAGCACAGTAATAGGAAAGGTGACAACCTTACATCTAGCACATTTTCCTGCACTTTGCTAGATGAGAATTAACTGACAAAATTATTGGAGGAATTTTGAGCAGTGATGCGGAGTAAGCAGCAGATGAAAAGCAGAGGTTAAATGAGTAAATAAAATCTGCTTTTGCAGCCATCTCCAGTAATCCCATATATAATATTTCAAATGAAGATTAAAAGCACCAAGAAGAGAAGACTGCTTTCGGTGTCAGTGAAGTTAAAACGTCAGCAGCATTTTCCTCTGTGTATATTGTCTCCCATGCAAGAAAGGATGGATTGAATTCATATCTGCAACAAGACAAGGTTTTCCATCTGACCTCATTATGTGTTTCTCTGGAGTGCATCCCTGTTTTTTCTGCCTGAGCTAAAATGCGTGGGGAGAAAAGCGAATACAAAGCAGCCCGGCGCTGCTGTTACCAAATCACTTTAATAAGATGGAGGTATTTATTGTTTTGCCCCAACCGTATCCTAATGCTAAGAGTCATTAGCGTGCGCTCGATCCCTTTGTTAAAGCAATCCTTGCAAGCGGAGGCGTGAACTAATGAGGGGCTTGATGTGTTCCAGCGCAGTTGGCAGCCAGAATGAAGTAGCAGTACAGTATATCAGAGAGATTTATACGGCAGATTCCTAATAGAAAGATTTTTGGAAACTCAACCGTCATTTCTCCATAAATAATTAAAATTACAAATTATCATTGTTATAATTCAGGCAGTTTTGCTTTCTGTCAGCATTGACAGTAGGGTTGAGGTTGTATTTCCTTTGTTGGAATTTGCAGAATTTTTCATAGTCTCACAATATTTGCTCTTTGTACCAGAAGATTCCTCACAGGTCAAAATGCATAGTAAATACTGTTCACAAGGAGAAAGATTTTTTTTTAAAGACTAAGATGTATTCTAACTTTACAGAATGGTGATATCATTGAATTAAGTTCTTTTTTATAATATTTTAAGGCAGCATAGAATAATATTTTCTGCACCCACTGGTATTGTATCATATGAATGTTCCCTTATTTTCCCTTCACAGAATGTAAGCAAAGCACTGAAATGGTCCACTTTCAGACTGGATGCATGTCTTGTTCCTAGCTTGATATATTAAAATCATGTATTAGAACTATGACATTTTCTTACTTCCAGTGTGCTAGACTGCTACAATTAAGTCAAATTAGCTAGGAGTCATTAGAATCATGTAACTAGTTTGGCTGAAACATTATGGCTAGTAAAATAGTTATAGATGAGTATGGAGCCAAGTCTGGTCCTCAGGACTGACTGAGAAGTCTTGTCTTAGTGCCTGAGTTTGTGATTCACAGTGACTTGGGCTGCTGAGTTCCTTATGCATTTATTTTTTAATTGTAGTACCATTAAATGGGCGTTACCAAAATAAATTTATTAGCAGAATCATATCAAGTGGTAAGCTACAGCAAGCTTATTAAGATTTAAAGCCATAGCAAACAGGGAAAAGAATTTCAGAGCAGTGGGAAGAAAAGCTTCACCCCTGCACTATTGACTGTAGAATAGGGAGCGAACTCACTGGAAGCCAGTCAGCCAGCTAGATCTAAAAAGTTTATTATCTTTGAGACTTGGAAAGAGAGCAGATCGCTTTGGACTAGAAATGGCCTGAGTACTTAAGTATTTTAAAATGGAAAGAGTGTTGTTTAGTAAAGTAATAAATTGGTCCCTGACCATTTGGGGCAGGGCCAGGTAAACAAACCCCAAAACATTTTTATCTGTGGCTGTAAGTGAAGATCAGAGTGTTGGCAGGCAGCCAAAATTGTGGAACTGTCTTTGGGTTAATATAGAATTTCTCCTCTCTATTTAAGACTTCTTTTTCTAATGTGATATAAGACATGTAAAGTGAAGGAAGCTTCTTTCTCACTATTCAATTTAACTTGATTTTCTAGTATACTTCTTAACAGTTTTGAACAGTTCTGCTTTGTTTTGATATTAAAGTCTTTAACACCTCAGAAGAAGAGTGTTACTAAAGTTTGAAGGGATGTAAAAGGACCTAAGCTAACTACTACAGATTTGTTATGAACTAGTTCAAGTAATTAGTTCAGAGCTTTGCAGTGGATAGAGTCAACGGTATTGCAGTGTCCATAAACTTTAAAAGACCTTTTTTTTTATTTATTTATTCTTTTTCTTTCTTTCTATCCATAGAGTTTATTACCTGAAAGCTAAACCCTGCCTTTAGGCAAAAACATGGGAAGAAAAAAAAAATTGCCAGCTCAGAACCAATTTTATTTGGCATATGTTTCACCAATGTGCTTATGCCTGTGAACAGTATGTGATCTTGGGAGTTTGTCATGTGTGTGTAACAATCCCAGCAGGGATATGAAAGGGGATGACTGAGAAGCAAGTCTAAATTTGGACTTTTTTTTTAGGCTACAGGTTTACCTTTATTGCAGTGCAGCATTTTTTATTTATAGCTGTATCAGTTGGCCGACTTGGTGTTGTAGGAGGAACATCCTTTCTCCTTCTATCAGTGGCAAACAGGTTAAATTGGATGCATGGGAATGTATCACTGCTCCACTTGGGGCCGGTGCCCGGCAAAACAGGGGCGCGGAGGGAGTGACCGCTTATCAAGAGAAAGTTTACTTTGGCTGTTCAGAATTAATCTGGCTGCACTGGTGCAGCGAAAGCAGTAAGCACAACGCCACTCGCTGGTGTTTGTCAGGGTGCATTATATCACCCCGGATTGCTTTGTCAATAATCTGCCCGGCCTGCGAGCCAGAAATCTAAGATTGCCAGGATGACTGACAGCCTGGAGATAGCTGATAATTCTAAGGAATTGGAGGTGTAAAATCTTTAAGGACCATGTCTCCAGTATAAATGCCAGGGTATCTCCACATCACTCTGTACTTACAAAGGCAACAGCATTGTTAATGGCAGCCTGTCTGTCCATCAAGTTTGCTACAGGAGGATTTATCCCGCTTTCACTCCTTATCTTCCCTTGCTGTGTTTATTTCTAAACCAGCTGCAGAATAAATTGCCTCTTGTCTTCACCTCCTACACTGAGTACAATGATACGTTCTGTAAAGCCTTAAACCAGGGTGGTTTTCGAGCGTTTCTTTTTCAGAACAGTAACTTCTAATTTTGCTTGTGTACGAATACATATAGGCTTTTCCATTTTAGGTCCTGTAAATAGATTGTGGTTTTTTGTTTGTTTGTTGTCTCTCACTCTTTTTTACTACTTTTAAGATTCATAAATCTGTTCTGCATTGCCAAGGCATTTGAAATACAGAAGGGAAGACATAATAGAACTGGTTCAGCTGATTAATATGATATGGATGTAATATGGCAAAGTACAATTCTTTTGTACAACACAAAATATATTCTGAAAAGTGACTATAAAGATATCATGATGTTTCATGTTTGCTATGTCTCAGTGATTTCTTTCTCAACTGGGTGCTTTGTAAATAAAACAAATGTTTTTCTACCTGTCAGCCTAGCAAACTGAACCTAAAAGCGGAGGTACATAGCTGGTGGCTATATAACCATATTAAAGGTTCTAGGTTTGGGTAATCATTTCATGGATTATGCACAGGTCAGAGAGGGTGTTAACGTGCTCAGTCGTGCTTCTGCAAAGCAAAGTCCTGAATTGTATTTTATTATCATAACTGTGAGGCATTTCTTAAGTACAATATCATTTGCAAATTTTTTTTAGTATCAGCTAATGTGCGTACTAACTGGTTAGAGTTCATATTTCCTTAGCATTTGCCTAAATTTAAACAAATATATAAGTAATTGGAAATACTAGGTTGTGTTATTTTAGCTGTCTTTTTTCCCCAAAAACATATGAGTTTTTCTGTGTACTTAGAACTGCAAGTACCAAAACATCAAGAGGAGTCATAATGTTTTTGGCCTGATCTGAAGCAAATATTTTCTCGTGAAGACTTCCTTTAGCAGATTTCCAGTCCATATTCAGGAAATTACAGTGAAGTTTGTAGCCTGTAGAAGAGTAAGTGATATCCTTTCATAATAAATAGAACTTGGCATTGTACTGCATAGTAGAAGCAAAATTAAATTATATTTATTTGCTAAATCTGTTTGGCTAGGCTATACTAAGTAATCATGAATGATATCTCTGTTTCATCTTAGCCCTCATGCTTCCATGGACACCTGCAGGCATCCTTCTGCTGCTTTTTCTCACCAAATGAAAAATTGGATCTGTCAATAACTCCCTTATTTATGGGTTTCTAGAGTGAGAACAGAATAGTTACTTGATAATTACTGAACACTAAGACAAAAATTCTGTCAGATATATATATAGAGAGAGATGGACCTTTTATTTCTTTTGAAATTTCTCAAGTCTGTGGTTGCAAATTCTTCGTGGAAAAATGGTCATTACTGCATGCTGAAGAAGGCAGCAGCATGAACCCTTTGAGTCTAGGTAAGTAATCACACAGTTAAAAATTCATGCCTGTCCCCACATTGTTTCTCCATGCCCAACCACATGACAAGGGGTTTCTTACATAGATACTGCAATCATATAATGAACTAGAATGGAGCAATAATATGGATTAAATTGACTCTTTATTATTATTATTTTTTACTTTCAGACAAAATGATTAACCAATTTAGTTCAGCAAGTGGTCACAAAAGCCCACATATTGCTACTTTTGATGGCAGTATCATTTTGTGCCAGTTTAAAATGCTTGTAAAATATTTATCTAAAATAGTCCATTTCAGTCTTTTTCTCTATTAAAATTTATTTTATGAGTTAATAGTGTTGAATCAATGAATCATGCCCAAAGTACAACAGATGCTGATGCAAAGTACAACAGCTTTCCTTCACAAGAATCTAACCACATGTCATATAATAGTGGCTTAACTATAACTTCGAAGGAGTTTTCTCTTCCAGAATTCAATCTCAAATACAGCATAGCAGTATTCTGAATAAAAAGGGAATTATTTTTATCCTCCTAGCTTAAAATTATATATTTACTAGAACTTACAAGCATTTATAAAATCAGCATAGTACTCAAAGCATTTAGTATCCGTATTTTCAAGGTTATTGCTATAGTTAGCAAGGAAAAGTATTTCCTTCCTCACCCATCCTAAATACTGTTTTACTTTACCTGATCCTTGAAAAAGCAAGGGCTTCTTTGCTGTCACATTCTCTTTTACCTAGAATAGTTTTCAAATATATATTTTTTTAAACTGGCACTTCTCCTCTTCAATGTGATTTCCTGTACCAACCATCTTTCAAGTGAGGGGAGCGTGTTCTCACCCAACCACCCAGCAGTGTTAGTTGCTTGTACCTCTTTGTTGTAACTTTTCCACATTATTCCTCTACTTGGCTAAAGCTCTTATCCTCCATCTGTCTCTCTGCAGAGGTTCCTGCATTGTGCAGCATCTGATACTGTCTTCTACAGAGGATGTATTTGTTACCTCTGCTGTGTGCCAGGACCTCCTCCTGATTTTGTGCCAATGCCTATAAGTCATATTCTCAAATGCAAAACTGTCTTCACTTCACATCATGGCTCCTGCCTCTTTTTCCTGTTGATGAGATGCACTAAATATACTGCAGGTGCCCTATTTGCAAGACTCAGTGAAATTAAACATATATCCAGAGCTTCCTAAAACTTTGTGAGTCTTTCACAAAAGATGTAGGACTCATAATGCATGCATTACAAATAATTGTGTTTAGTTTTTCTTGATGATATATCCTGACAACACAGTATAAAGGCTGTCTTTCATTATTTGGACTAATTCTAATGTGTTTTTTTTGTCCAACATCTGATAAATTACATGACCATCCATTTTCTCTTTGGAGAAAACAAAATAAAAATAAAAAAGGAATTGATGAAATAAAAGTTCTTTAGCAAAGATTTTTGGATTCAACTTCAACACTTATAGTCATATTAGGGATGTATGGTTTTAGTCCCACTAAAAATGTTCAGGAGCATTCCTAGAATTGTAAAAGGATTTGTGGATATTAACCTCCCCAACTTCCAGCACTGCCTTTAACTGTAGTAGGTGCAAATTATAAATGCAATAGCATTTATAAATGCTATTAATTTTCTTCTTTGTTTGGGTATACAAAGAGAGTAGTGCATGCCCCAAACTATTCTCCTGCTTTTGCATTCAGTCCTCAGCATGCCCAGAGCTCTTATTGACCTTGAACTATGTGCACAGGCCTCCCCAGGGTCTGGAAAAGTGGTGTCTCAGCGGTCGTATATTCATGTAGGTTCCCCTGTGTATGTGTATCTGTAGGAAATGTTTTTGACCTATTTTTGCTGCAGCCAAAATTTAATGGATTTTAGTGTTCAAGGAAAACTACAAAAATGACAACTATGAGCTTTATGGGAAGAAAGATGGTGGTCATTTAGACAAAATTTCTATATATGTGAAATAAATTCCACCACCTGAGTAAGTCTTTTGTGAGACATTTGACTCCAAAACAGAGCAACTGTCATTAGCCTAAGGAAGGAGAGCTGGAGATGCCAGCTGGAGCTGGCATTTATATGTAGCTGAGATCCAGATACAGGATGAATTTGAAGTGACACATCTTTGAGCAGGCAAGCTATTAACAAGATTGTTCTTCATCGAGGACATTCAATAACAAGATTGTCTATAACAAGATTATCTCGGGTGAGAGAGAAACTCAACATTTGTCCTATGATGAAGCAGTTCAGAAAAGTAATAAAACGCAGAGACCGAACTGTGAACAGGTTACTCTAGGAATGCTGAATAGAAGACAATTCTGGCCCACTTTATGCCTGCATGTCAGTATTTCTGGTTTTCTCTTGTGCTTATTATCCAGGCACATTTAAAACAAGTCGTATACCAAAAGTGCACATTTGGAGATTTTTTCTGTTGTCATCTCTGCATGTCTTAGGTATATACGATAAAGATATATTATCCCCTAAGTGGGCCTCTTTCAGATGAGTGTGCTTATAGCATTCAGTTTTTTTAAAGAAGTATATTAATGTATTTATACAGCTATAGAAATTCAGTAACAGAAGAGATTGTCTTCTGAATGCTATCAAATCTGCCATTAATTTCTGACATGGAAAGGTCCAGCTCATTGATTGCCTTCAAACTAGAGTATAAAGATGAGTGTTTTGGTAATAACATGCCATAGATAAGAGAAGTTAGGAAAGGAATCAGTGGTCAGTGATGTTTTGATCTGACCTAAGGTAAAATTCTCCTTCCTCTTGATCATACTTTTGTGTATCGCACACAGGGTTCAATGTTACAGGAGCCCCAGAATATTTAGATTTCAGGCATATGTCACATTATGGCAGTCACCAGTGCCAACAAAAGGTTGTCAAATTCTTTTTTGCTCTTCTAAAGGAAGCCTGGTTCATGGGGTTAATACAGTTCAGCAAAGCCTCTGTACATTAAAAGAAAATTTGGGGTCCAAATAAAATTCTGTAGGGGTCTTTGAATGATCAGCAGAAGCAAAGAATCTAAACGCATTCAAGGTTATGCCAATTATAGATTTATAATTGTATAGTAGTGACAGAAACAGAAGGTTAAGTTTTAATGAAAATAGTATTTCCAGATGGTGCTAAAGTACCATATAATTGCAAAAATGTGCCTTTGCTGTAAAGTTCACATGTGCTCCTAAACAAACTACTATTTCTCTGCTGTAGCAACATCTTGTTGACATAACTGCATCTATATTAGCATTATACCAGAGTGATCATATTGAGAGGTAAATATCTGTTTTCCTTCTTACAGTGAGAATTTCTATATTGGAAGTTGTCTTTTGTAAATGCTGAAGAAACAGAAAACCTAGTAACAGTGTTACAGGTGTTAGGGAAAGACTCAGCAATTTGTAACTTTTCTAAAAATATGTAAATTGATGTATCATAATAATGATCAGTACCTGATACTTTGAAGGGAAATAATCTCTAGTATTGTTGCAAATGTTTGCAGTTTGGGATTTCATCATCAACGTACATTTAAATAAAAGTTAGACATTATTTCTGACAGAGGGAATTTAAGTGGCTTGCTCAAGGCTGTGGAAGGAGTCAGTATCAAAACCAGATCCACTCAGAACTGATGCTTTCATGTAAGTCAGCATGAGAGTAATGGGAATCTATCACTTCTTTATGTGACTACCATTTATTTCAAACACTTTTAACTAGCATGTAATAGCATTTCCTTTTTTCTTCTCACAAGTCTCGCATGAATAGTTTTTTCCTGGTTATTTACTTATACATTTTGGTAAAACTAAGGATGTTGAACTTGGATCTGGTCAACCCTGTGTTGCCAAATCAGTAGAGGGTGTGTTGAATGAAGTTCACAATAAAATCAGCATAGGTGGTAGCTTGATAACATAACTCTATCTCCTTTTTGTTGGGTGTTGGTGTGCAGGTGCTAAGCTGAGATTTAAATCTGGTGATGGAGGCGGAGGGTTCATGAGGGGAGAAGGGGGTCTTGGTGCACTCTGCTCTGTGCAGACTTTACCTCAAAACCATGGGAAGTTGGAAGGTAAGGAAGAGGCTACAGGGAAAAAAAAAAAACATGGTAACACTAAGTGTAGAGTTATAAATTTCATCATGAAAAATTGTTGTGCTAGAAAACATTATTTTGATGAAATTGAAATGTTCTTGGGAAAAACGTAGCCTTGGCCATATTTTCTTACAGAACTACAGAAGGATTGCTGCCAGCTCAGCCAGCTCCCCAGCAGCTTGCTGGGCAGCCTTAGAAGACCCGGCTCCCAGGAGGGCTCCTGCCTCTTCCCGGCTTTGGATGCTAGGAGCTTGCAGGAGCCCTGGCTTCCCATGCTGCCAGACTGCTGGTTGTATGGCAAGGAGCCAACGAGCCACTTGCCAACAGCAGGTCTCTGGGCAGTGTGGGCTGCCCCAGATGTTTCTTCTGAAAAATTGCAGTGATGGCATGGTTTGCTAGGGGTATTGGGTTTTATTTCGGCTTTTTTTGTTTGTTTGGAGTGTTTGCCTCCTCTTCCCCTTTATATTCCCAGATGAAATTTCATTGTCCTTGTTTACCTGGGAACATTTGCAATGTTAAAATTTTATTGTGCTTTAATCTTTCAGACTTCTGTGCAAAAATATGGCCCTGGGTCTTCGTCATCTCTGAGCCTCTGTTTCTCCCTGGGGAGGCACTTGGGTGTTCACTTGAGGGAACTGAGCTTTTAGTGAGCAAAAAAACAGCTGTACCTCAGTAGCACAACCAAACCCTCACCTGATTTATTTAAGAAGTGCAAAGGGGTGTGGGGAAGAGTATTGTTAACAGGCAAAATGGTTTGTGGGACTGTGATATCGCAGGATGAAAAAGCTACATTGCCCTGCCAAGAGTAAATATTTCTGTCATATTTTGGTTTTATCACTACACGTGTGTGGGTGAATGGAAACAGCTTGACAGTTTTGTTGCTGTCATATTTTCTATTTTATGTTTATTTTGGTTTAAAACGTTGGCATTAAGTACAAAAGCCAGGAGGTGGAGACACCTAGGAGAAAATCTCATTATATTGATCTTTTCAGGTTGCTTTTGTTCTTAACACAGTCAGTTTCAGGTTGGTCAGGATGGGGGAGCATAGTTATGAGCTGCTGGGATGAGTCACAAAATTTTCAGCTGTAAAAGTCAAGACAAGTTTTCAGTTATAAACTCATAATAAATGGCTGCCAGGTGTACAGTCTTTGATTTGGCCACTGCTCAGGGCTTGTTGCATTTGTTTTTTTTAGCTGTGCAGTGGTGAGACTGACTGGGCTATATAGTCTGTTTAACCTTATATATTATATTTCTTTGGTTTCTTTTTCAGTCATTAATGAATTCAGAAAATACAAGCAAATATATAAATAGCTGCCAAGCGTGAGGCAGATAAAGCTTCATAGAATGTAAAGTTATTCTAGTTTCAATATGTCTTTCTTTCACACTATCTCGCCTCTTTCATCCCTTTCCCCTCATTACCAACCATCTGATTCTTTTCCTCATAATATGTCTTTGTATCTGATTCAAGGCTCTAATCTTTCCTGCTGAAAAGATTAGTCACTTAAAATATCACTAATGGGATGATACTGGTCTTAGATTCTTAGATGCTTTCCCAGCCGTTAGCGATTCCTAACACTGGACAGGATTTTCATGAATCGGCTTCTATGGCACATGTGAAGAGACTTTCTGGTAGCTCTATGTACATACAAAGAAGAGACAAACCAAAGAACACATACTATGTGAAATCTTAATAGTCCCCTGAGGCAGGAAAGCACTATCCACTTAGTCTACCCCTAGTTTGTGGACAGTATCCCTGGGAGAAGCAGGTGATGTTAGTATTCGTCCTGGGCAGCCCAGCTTGAACCTTTGGAGATTGCTGCCATGGGTAGATAGGAATTCTGGCCATTAGAAGGATAGTTTGTCCAACTATTCAAGTCCTGTTTTGTTTGTTCTTATGTTGTCTTTGAAGGGATCTAAGTTAACTTTCCTGAGGGCATGCACTCAGATGCACATTGTTGTTGCTGCTTTTATCCAAATACTTGGAAGACCAGTGCAGCTTTTGTGGTATCTGCAAAACAAAAGGAGCCTATGCTTGTACTACTAGTAGGAGTGATAAAGATTTAGTTGCTCTGGCAGAGCCATGTGGAAAATCTTGCACAATGCCTGCCTGAGCTTTGTCTGGCTCTTGCTAATGTTATTAGTCTCCCACATACATGAGCATTAAATTCATTTATTAATATTTAAAAATAAAAATGTTGGCAGTTAAGCAGGAGAAATTATTTGTCATCTGCATGATTTGTCCTTTATCAAGTAATAGCACAGAGAGGAAAGATAAAAGAGCAATAGTATGCCAGTAGCTTTTTTTCTTTTATATTCTTTGTCAATGTAAATTTCAGAACTCGTCGAATCTGTTCTCTTCATGCTCCTAGAGCATCTCTTGTCCTTTTGTCCTTGGTAGCATTAAGCAAAGATATTTCTAAGAGATTTTTCAATGGTGGCTAATATTTCTTAGGAGCGAGGTTTACTTCACTTCGTGATCTATCTTAAATGTTCCAAAATGGCAGCATGAAAACCACTGAAGGTTTTCTGTAGGTGGACTGTAGAGTTTGTGTTTGAAAGGTTTGGAAACGCTAGACTAGGTGATATGAGATGAAGGTCAAAATCTAAATGCTAGTTTTCTCTTCCTTCTTTGTATGAAAGCCTCATGAGCATCCTGTGTATGCACTGAATCCAAACCCAGCGTGTAGCTCAAGTAGTTGGGTATGACTTGGTAAGGGCAGTACTTTCTGGACCAGTGCAAAGTGAAAAATATGCAGCAGAATGATATTTACAGCACATTTTTTGTAAGTTTTACTGCTTATACATTTCTCTCAATAGTGTGGAAAGCAGGAGTAGGGGTATTAAAAACAAACATGTCTCAGCGGAGACGAAAGAGCAGAAGGTCAGAAGACCTTGCTAGTTTGCATAGTTGACTGTCTGTTCTCTCAGGGCAAACTGCTGAAATGCCTGGTCCTTGCAAAGAAAGTATCAGATGGTCCTCTGTGCTCTACCTCAACACCTCATTCTCTGTGGTGATACCATGTTTTAGCGGTGTTTTTTTTTTTTTTCTCTCTGAGATTTCTAACAAAGGATTTAGAATGAAAATGCATTCTCTTACTCCTTACATGAGACAACACCTATGTCTGCATGCTTTGACAAGTATATATTAAGTCATTTCTTTCATAGTTGGAAACTGCAAAGTAGGAAATTTCTTAACCAACTTATTTGCTCATGCGTGCTGCCACATTTTATGAGTTTATTGCAAGGAATACCGCATGCTGCCATCCTTCAGTGGTAGTTGAACATTTAGTGGCCATACTTGACAGCATAATAAGGCTTTATTGAATTTTTTTTTACTACTGCTGAAAATGTGTGTACAGGTGAAGAGTAAGTGTTATTCTTGCTAGTTTGGGTTCCATCTGCAAGCTCTGTGTGTTCCCCAAGACTTTATGTTTATGCTATAATAATTGTCCCCAATTAGCCGTTTGAATTGATCTTGTTGCTTGAAAAGGCATTGATCTTATCCTCTTAAGTTGAAGCTAAGGATTTTTTCCACTTATTGTCAGTGGGGTCTGTTGAGAATATTTTCCTTTGAATTCCCCCTCAATTCAAACATTTAAATATTTCTGTAGTAATATACAAATGAGGATAGAAGGGAAATTTTACATTATGAATGGCTTCCTAAATTAAAATTTATGTAGTTATGGAACCAAAAGAATTACAATAATTTTCAGCAAATCTAAGTCAAATATTGCTTATACGTGAGAACTTGCCCTGCTAATATATAAGATCATAATGAGATGAAATGAAAGCTATCTTAAACCTGTCTACTCTTAAGGATGCAAAGACTCATAGAATAAATCAGATACAATCTCTAGACATCAAGAGAGAACCAACTAGTTTCAGGCTGTTCAGGGACTTGCCTGATAAGAGTTTTGGGGACAAGGATGAAGATTGAATAACCTTTCTGGATAACTTATTTCTACATTAGCATCTTATTTTACATCAAGAGTGTGTAAATTAATTTTGTAGTTTAATGAAAAAAAACTCAAGTGTGATGACATGTCTGACCATGCTACTGAGTTAGGCTACTAAGGAAGCCCCCTCAAAGAAAAGTCCCCTAATATCTTTATTAACCTGTATAGCCATAGAGCTATACAGGTTAATAAAGGTTATCGGTTATTGGCCAAAAATGTTTATGTGTGTGGGTGAGTAATACACAGTCCAACCCAAATGAAGAAAAAATCTGTAGACTAGTGCAGCCTGTCTCACTGTTGCACAGGAGATTACAGAGGAGCTTCTAGGACTGACTTGTTGTTTTTTTTTTACAGATGCTTTACAAATGCTAACTTATATGCACTAATAGAATACATGATTTCAATAGCATCTCTCTTTAGAAAAAGATTAACATTATAGATTATGAGAAAAGGTAAAGGAAAATAAATTTCCTAATAAATATCTGAATTCTGAACATGAGCCGAAAGCTCCATGTGATTAACTTCCTCTGTTGGCATTGCATATTTGTAAGGGTAATTATAAAATTATTGTAGCAGGTATTGTTGAATCAGAAAATTGACAGGGATTTAATACAGAAGAAAGGAGCAGTTAGAAAGGAACAGGCAAACTAAACGAAGAGTAGGACACTGGTAACACTAGCAATATTTAGTCTTGAAGGAGAATTTGTGTGACAGGACAGTGAAGTGATTGCAGTTAATAAAATGATATGTTTTCTTTTCAATATGTAGATCCCATCCATGTTAATGAGAGATCCACACATAATGAGAGAAAGTACTCTTTAAGGAAGAGGAGTAATTCCATTCTTAGAGTATTTTACAGGTCTGTTAGTAAAAGTGGAGTAGGAAATATTGCTATATATATGGAGAGCCTTGTGAAGAGCTCCATTTTTTGGATAATGAGGGAAAATGATAAGCAGGATTTTAAGTGTTTGGGGCGAGGTATTATGGATTGAAGAGGCAAGTTGTAAGAGCTTCCTTTTTCCAACTGGCATTAATTTTCCCCGAGTTGAGCTTTAGCCAGCTGCTCTTCATCCAGGTGCTGATTTTGGCTGGAGCACTGGGAGGATAAATGCTATATCCTGTAAAGCATGAAGGAGAATATTTGCATACTCTTTTATGTTTCGTAGAGAATTCAAAATATATGGTGGAAAATAATGACAGTATCATGCCAA
>JAWLRI010000560.1:712337-727755 GCA_034781795.1 Crypturellus tataupa
TGTTGTGAGGGACGGTGTCAAAAGCCTTGGTGAAGTCAAGATAGATGACATCCACCGCTCTCCCCTCATCTCTCCAGCTGGTCATCCCATGATAGAAGGCTATCAGGTTAGTCAAGCATGATTGGTGGATCCATGCTGACTAGACTTGAGCACTTTCTAGTCCTCCATGTGCCTGGAGACAACGGCCAGTATAAGCCGTCCCATCACTTTTCCGGGGAATGAGGTGAGGCTCACTGGCCTGTAGTTGCCCGGATCCTCCTTCTTGCTTTTTTTTTGAAGACATTGTGTGACACTGGCCTTCTTCCAGTCCTCTGGCACCTTCCCCGTTCTCCAGGATCTTTCAAAGATGATGGAGAGCGTCTTAGCTATGATATCCATTAGCTCCTGCAGCACTCTGGGGTGCATCCATCCCATCAGGGCCCATGGATTTGTGGGTATCGAGGTTCCTTAGGTGATCTCTTACCCAGTCGTCCTCTACCCAGAGCAAATCTTCCTTTCTCCAGGCTTCTTCTCCTGTCTCTTCGGCCTAGGACTCTAAAGGGCTGCCCTTGGTAAACACCGAAGCAAAGAAGGCATTCAGCAACTCTGCTTTTTCTGTGTTGTTTGTAACCAGGGTGCCCGTCCCGTTCACCAGCGGACGCACATTTCCCCTGATTTTCCTTTTGCTGTTTATGTATTTGAAGAAGTTTTTCTTTTTATTTTTAACATTCCTTGACAGGTTGCATTCCAAATGCACCTTAGCTTCCCTTTCAGGGAAGGTAAAATGCTGAGCTGATAGTACAGACACAAACTGATGGATGTTTCATTAGGTGAAAGAAAATAAAATGGCATAAGGTTTTGGGGAATCCAGAAACACATGGTGGGAGTTCAGCAGTAAATGCTGGGAATTTAGGCAGAATCGTTTAATGTAATACTGTAACTGTAAGGATATGAAGCAAGTTGCCAAGTTGGATCATTACTGCAAGCATTAAAAATAAGTGTAAGAGACAGTTACACATTTTTACAGAAGGGGAGGACACCTAACCATGTAGTAACAAAGCAGCAGGCAGACTTTTTAAGCTGAGCAGTTCCATCCAGAAATTCTTTATGTCCTTTAACATTCATTTTCATTATGGTTCAGAGGCATAATTACCTTCATTTTTGTCAGTCTGTTAAAGTTAACTGAATTTTTCTTCATTTTTGCGGTTACTGATGTAAGGTATCTGCAAGTGCAATTATGTTATCTTAATATCTCTGTAAGCAGACTGTCACTACTGCTAACGCCACAAAATCTGATCTCCTTTAAAGGAAATATATCTTAGGCAGTTTACCATGTAAGATGTCTTTGATATACTGTTATACCAAAATCTTGGATAAAAGATGCATCTTTTAAGATTTATATATAGATATATAATTTTAAAAAGTATATATTTTTAAAAAGAAACTAACATGACTTCTTTTTAGTAGATGTTGCAGATAACTACAGTCCATTAGAATAAAAACTTAGGGAGATACAATTTGTTGGTAGAGTCCCTAGCTTTGAAATTGCAAAATGTGTCAACTTTGCATAGAATTTTCAAAAGCATATGTGAATATGATTCAGGCATTTTCATAGGTCCATTAAGACCTCATAAGTTACCGTACGAATAGCAATAAGACAGAATGAAATGGGGCTTCACCTCAGTCTGTAGAAGGAAGCTGACACTAGGCTGTGTGCTAATTAGCTCTGGTTCCCTTACCCTGCAGTCCCTGCCCACACATACATTGCTAGGAACCTCATAAATGCAGCCTAAGTAAAGCTTCCCTGTATTCCTTTGCTGTTGCGGTCTGCTGTCTCAACCCACGCAAGAGCAGCTTAGTAACTTGAGGCTGCATTTCGAATTCTTACTGTGTTTATTGAAAAACCTCTCACTATTTAGCGTAGTGCAATATGTGCTATTAAATATGATTCAGGTACTGCTGAAGGCCTTTGCTGGGGATAAACTGCTGATCTGATAAAAAGCCTATTTCTTGCTGAAAAGTTCAGCTTGCAGTAAACAAAGACTAAATTACGTTTTAAAAGCTGGCTATTTTTCTTAAGCTTGTGCTTTTGTGCTTGTTTTCTCAGATAGAAATAGCTCAACCTGTTTATCATTGACATAGTGAATCAGGAAGAAAATTGTTCTTCATAGTGAGAAACAACAACCTGACAGAAACAGCCATAATCGTCAATGTTGGTCCAAATTTCCTGACCTAGCATAAAAAGCTGTAATGCAACCTTAAGAGGAAGAGAGGAGAGAAGACAGGGGAGGTGGATTGGCTTCCACCCCTTGCTGATGGCTTCAGATCATAAGGGAGATTTTATCCCTCTTAGAAGAGCAGGATGGAAGCATGTTTCAAAGTCAGTGAAACCTTTTCTTTAGGAGTCAAACCCAGAAAATTTTGGCTTTGGACACCACCTACCACCACACCAAACAGATAAAAAGTGGTTTTGAGCAGGCAATACTTTGAGGGTTGTTTTCTTGTTTAATTTACTACCTTCCCTACTTCTCCATTCAGGCCACACTCATAATAAATATTTGCACATCTGGGCTTGACTCAAACTTTGTAAGGATTTCCAGTCTGCCATAGAAGTTTAGAAATAAAGAATGATTTCTGTAAAATGAGTACACCTAAATAGATTATGTAAAATTGTCTGCTGTTCTGGAATGCTTTGTCTATAAATTGTCTAAACCATTAGGAGGCTATAGTACTTGCCAGTCTTCCCTTTCCAGAGTTTGATTGGTTTTATGATAATTTTGCATTAATTGATCTAATTTCTGAAAAATAGCCAAGGATAGGTTTGTTTGTACTAGTAAGGCAGATTTCTGTTAGATTCTAGTGATGATATCATAGGTACAACAGTTGCTGTAATAATATCCAATGACAAATATCTTTCCTAAAATAAATGAGCAAATGTAACACAACCTAGTATTCATGTCATATTGTGAACTTTCTGTACTTCTTATTAGGACCTCATGTAAATCATGAGGAAAGATGACAGATTTCACACATTAGTCATGGAAAAATGGTAAATTTCACAATTAGTCATAATCTAGAATCTAGTTCAAGTCACTTTTATAATTAAAAGAGGTCCTTAACATTATCTTATAATGAATTTGAATATAAAAACATAATTTCACCTTATGATCTATACTTAAATTTTTGATTTCAATATCAAGCACAGAGCACATCTTTTTCAAATATTTTAGTTATTTATTTCTGAAAAAAGAATTTATTTTGTTCTATATACATGCCAGTTTGCAACAGTGCCAGAAGTGCAATTACTGTAATAAAATCTGTGTTCTTTCATCTTACAGAAAAATATAAAATATGAATTTTGGAAGATTACTGGAGTTTCGTTTAGATTTGACCTTAAAAAGCCCTGAATTGTGTACTTAGGTGGTATACTAGTTTTTGAAATGATGTCAACATTTATAGTTATTTTATCAGATTTGTACAGAAACTGCAGCAGTTTCCTAGCCTTCAATTTATTTTATTTGTGCCATTAGATCATTTGTTATCCAGTTTGTAATTTGGAAAGATCAAAGACTACTGACCTTATGCAACTTTTTTTACTGCATTGACTGTGGCAAGGGCATACACTGAGAGCTGTAACTGAGCATCCTCTTCAGCCTCTTCCTTTCTTGGATCATGAGGATCGTTTTTCCAGCTCATTTTTCTTGACAGTTTGGATTCTTGCCATCCACTTATGACATTTTTAGTTAGCATCGTTATACATATAGACAATTTAAAAACACGATATTGTTTTGGTTGGTTCATTTTTAGGCAACTTGTAACATCTTAATGGGATTTTATTTTCAGGAGAAGCAATGTTGTATCTTGAGACACATAAGGGAAACCAGAAAGGCAAAAGTTAAAATGCCGACACTTAGATTCTGTTCTTTCTGCTTTCTGAGATGCTGTATGTGCTAGTGGGGCAAAACTCTAACAAACATAACTGCATTTTTAGACATGGTGCTACTGGTAACCAAAGCACACGGGAATCCAAAGAGTAAATAGACTTTGTATTCCAGCTGCATAGACAGATCACTTGCTTGGATGCAAGACGAGGATTACTCAATACTGTCTACTGTTTTCTAGTCTACTTCTAGATGCCTAAGGCAGTCATGCCCTGTAGTGAACTGTTGCATTTGCCAGTCATTCCAAGTTCTTATCTTCTTTATGCTTATTTTGAACATACAGTATCAAAAGCATTGTGATTCTATGGCAAACTCTGAAAAGTGACAGTATTGGACATCTCTCTCAGTTGATGTTTATTTTGTATTATGTACAATTACAGCTGCCAATAAAAACAGCACATCATATAAATGAGTTGTAAATGAGCTTAAAGATATTTAGGAAGTTTTTGATTGAAAAGGGCCATTACTGACAGCTTAGATGTCTTCCTGTTCAAAGTGGTGAGTGTATGAATCTCACAGGTAGAAATTTTTGGAGACATCAAAGACCAAAGAGTTTTTGGAAATTGATATTTTACTACTTTCAAGAAGGTGAAAGGGCTTTAATGAGCTTTTTGTTAATAGTGACTGCATGGATAAAAATGTAGAACTGAGACTGGCAAGGACCCCACCAGCTTCCATTATATGGAATTCTCACCTGTAAAATTTTAATCAGCAAAAACTAATTATATTGGTTTCTCTAATTACATTTCAATATACTTGCCAAATTCTCCTGATATGCCCTTCCTTTCTGTTTCTTAACCAAAATAAAATATTTTGGGAGAAAAAAGAGAGAGAGAGATACAGATTGAATCCTGGAATTGGATGGAAGCCAATGGTAGTCAAACTTTTACTGAATTAGCTGATAGCCACTGGAAACAGGTGAATACTTTACCGCAGCTCCTCTTTAGTTTCTCCATAATTAAATTATATCCCCCTGCCTCTGTATTCTACTTGTTAGGTTTGTAGAGATTGCTGGTTGCAAGGGAATTGAGGTGATGGTTGAAGCTGGCACGTGGATAGCAACAGTAACCTTCTTGCATAGCAGCTTTAAAATCCCTTTTTTGTTTAGGGGATACATGAATTGAGATTGTTCTGCTTGCCTCTCTAAACACCTTGCAAATTAATATTTTCTGTTTGTCTGTTAAGAGCTTGGCATAGTGAATGAAAAGTACCTGAAAGAGTGATGGAATATTTTAACAACAAATTTGGACAGTACAGAGAAAAACATCCTTTAGGTCACAATGTTCTATGCTGCTGAAAGAATTTGTATTCAGGAAACTATTATGAAAATCAGATATGAAAGACAAACATTCATGCCTGTGATACAATTTTAATATATCAAAGTTAAGATATTACAGATACACATCAGGTACTAGCAACCTTTAAAAAGAGTGTGAAAATGACAAATGTCAGAGATTATTATTCTAAAGACTAACTGAGAATGTAATTAAAATAGTTCCTCCTGATTTTCTGTGGTTCACTGAAATATGAGGTACATCCAAATGGAAGAATAAAAGAAAACTGCACAAAATCCAAGCAATTAATCAGTGATTCAGTAACATCACTGAAACTTTTGATTCATCTTGTAATCCTTGTATATCATATGATGTATGTTGTCCAATCAGTACTTTAGTGTTGGACAAGACCTGTTTCTGAACTCACTGCAAGTGCTATGCAAGTCAAGAGATAACAGGAAAAAAGAACAGGAATCTATGCTTGATTTTAAAAAAGAGGCTAAAACTGAAATTGGAAGCTAAAGAAATTGGGAGCTAAAACTGAAATTTGGAGCCCTACCTGTTTAGAGCAGCCACGCTTCTATCTGAAATTTCAGAAATATGTGCGTACACACACTTATTTTATAAAGTACTGGCAATCCATCACTTGCAGAAAACATCAGATTTCTTTGTAAACACAAGGTTTTTATTGCACTATACTATGCCTCAACAAATCACCTGTGCAGTGCTTATGCAGCAAAATTCAGTGTTCCCTTGAAATGTTAGGCATGCTGTGCCAGCATTGTACTGTTAAGCAGCATATGGACTATATAATGCCTGGTTTTGATGTGTGCATGGCAGTGATGGAGCAGATACTTTACACAGCTGTAAGAAAACGTCATGCATCTGGAAGGCTTCAGATTCTCCTCTAAAAAAAATTTATACAGGCGAAAAAAAAAGATTATTCCAGAGAATAATTCTATTGCCCTGAATTCAATTGCTACTAAGCAATTAGGATAGAATCTGAGCAAACTAAACTCAGAATCTTTGATTTAGTAATCTAAACTGTGACAGAAAATACCCTTCTTTCACCTCTCGATGTATTTGGTTTTAGAATTTTCAGTTGTTAGAGCATATTCTCCAGAAGGTTGTAGCATCTACACCTAAGTCTTCATACTGCTGTTTGTTAGAGCTGGTGAGCTAAGAAGGAAAAAAAAAAGATATTTTAAAAATAATGTTAGTAATTATGGATTGCTATCTACACCTTATGAAAATGCAGTAAAAAATTCAACATGGAAGTTGATTTTCTTGTTACCTTTCTTTGTATTGTCCTCATACCAGAGAGAGGGGGAAGAGTTTTTTAGCTTCTGGTTTTGTTCAAAATTAATAAATCTCTTCAATCTTTGATTTCTGCTGCACTGCTGACCTGACTTACTAGTGCACTTTACTTTGCATGAGATTTGGGGTTTTTTTAGGCCCCCCATGTGTCATCCTTCCCTTTCCTTGGATGCTGTTTACATCCACCCTTTCTTCCTCCTATCCTGTACTTAATTAATAAGCCTTTTTTTGGAAGGGGGCAGGAGATGAAGGAGGGATGGAGAATTAGCTACTACTGCAAAATTACCACCATTTTATGGACTATTTCCCCCCGGCTGTGCCTTACAGCAAGTCTACTAGACAAGATCTCTAGTCTGGAGTACCAGAAATAGAATTATGTTCCACTTGCTTAGAATATACATTGTCTATGGTAAGATAAACTTCTCTTTGTATTTTTTAAGCATGTTTTCAGCATGTTGTACAAAGATTTTGTTGCATGCGATTAGGGCTCTGGGATGCAGTTTAATAATAATATGAATTGTCCAAGTACCTTTTTACAAAAAAAAAAAAATCAACTTTATCCACATGTTTAAAATCTTACCAAATTTATACAAGAGTGGGCATGTACAATTAAAGCAGAAAATAAAAAAGTGTGTAGTCCTCCTCCTTTAAATACATTTTCTTCTGTATTGAAGAGTAACTGCTTTATTGTAACTGAAGGAACCAGGCTTAGTAAGAAGCAAAACGAAAAGTCAGAAGAGGATGATTCCTCAAAAGAGTTAGAGGGAGAGGCAGAATATTTCATACTAGCACTCAGATTGGCCTTGCTACTTTAGGGCATTAGTTACTGTTTTGAGAGAGATTCTTTGCTGAGCAGTAGTAGCAATGTGTTATTTGCAAATTCTTCATAATCCAAAGTTTGTACTGCAGTGTAGCACAATATGGTTACCTTTAAAAGCTAAATTTAAGTGGAAAGTGCTGGAAACACTCCAAAAATCTAGTTTAAGACAAAAGGAAGAACTGTCAAATTCTATTCTAGAACAAGACAAAATCTATTCTCCCTCAACAGCAGACTTCTTGTTTATATAAACTAACAATATTTCTAAAAAAAAAAAAAAAAAAAAAAAAAAAAAAAAAAAGGAAGCAACCAGTCAAAAATATCCATGGCTGGTGGAACCTGGCCCTAACTGCTCTTCACTCTGCTCTTCACTGTGACCAACCAATACCTGCTCTGGGGATAAGTATGTTCTCCCAAGCTGTGAATCAGGAGGTGCTCATGCATACGTGCTCCACAGATTGGAGCACGTAGTGATTTTTTTACTAGGTGTATTGTACAGAATTTACTCTTGCCTGATGCCTAAGCAGAATAAAAGCTGGGGAGGCCTTGTGTTTGGCCAGCTGCGTGTATCTGTGGGCTGTCTATACAGGAGAAATGCTGTGGGCTTTGGAAACTGATTGATTCAATTTCCTTTTTTTTTTACTTCCTGTTTGCAACTACTGGAAAACAGTAACAGAAAAATATCCTGGTGGGTGTTTAAACAGCTTGAGCTTTGTTGATGTGGGAACTATTTCTCAGTTACACTTTTGTATACCACTTAGACCCTCAACTTGTGGCTTTCATCAGGCTTTTGGAGCTGTTTGATTTTTTTTTTCTCCCCCAGATAGCTGGTAATAAAAATAAAGAGTGAAGAAGGAATTATTCAGTGTACTTTACTAGAAAAGGTGGCATATGGTAGCCCAGGCTTGGGTATTTTCCTTGAAAAAGCTGATGCTCTTTCTACCAGAAGTGAGAACTTTTCTTATATCTATAATTATGGTTGTATTTTTTTCTATAATATGTAGTTTAGTAATAGAACACTTAGAATACTCTAGTTTTTCATCAACTTAGACTGACCAAGGTTATAGGGAAATTGAAATTAAAGTGGTAGCAGGAACTAATACTGCTAAACTTGTTTGTTATAGAGTGGCACAGGTTCACCATGAATGCACGTTCTCCACATACAGGACAATTGAAATCATCTACTCCTTGCCAAATACGTGCCAAGACTAAGAACTTACAAACCCGTTCATGAACAGATATCAGATAGTCCCTAGAAAATGGTAATTTATTAAGCTATATACTACCTAAATGTTAAATCAAATGAGATTTGAATCCTTTTGGGAATTGAGAATTGTACTGTATTTTTGCTGTATTTTTTTCTTTTTATCTAAAATAAGAAGTTCACCAAGTTGTTTTTGTTTTTCTATCGGTGCACAAAATCCAGTGGGGTTGATGCAGCTGAGATCAGGAGGTGCTAAAATCAGGGCAAGGACTAGAAATTTCTGTTTCCCACTCAGTTTTTATTCTCCTGTTTCCCTAGTTGTGATCTGTGTGCAATAAGCATCAGAGAAGCTGAAGCTGGAAACTCTTTGAGGAGATGCAATTTGTATTGGCAATTTTTGTGTCCTTCAGTGGCAGATCTTGGTACTCTGTGGCTGTTCAGTCACATCTTGATGCCATGCAAGGTGATACAGAGGAAGCTATGCTGTAAATTGTATTACTGGAGTATTCTGAGAAAAGCAAAATTTGTATTTATGAAGCACAGCTGTCGGTGTAGCCCAGGGGCCTGTGCATTGAAAGGGAAGAATGACTTGGGCTGGAAGCTTCCAGATTTGTATTTGCTATTAAAGACTCCCTGTTTTCTGATTAAGGGAACATGGTAATGTGGTCATGGTAGGCTCAAAGCTTTTAATGCAAGGGAACTGGAGAAGGAAGATCTAGGCAAAACCAATAGAACATGATCTTTGAAAGAATCATAGAGTCATTATGGTTGGAAATGACCTTCCAAGATTGATTCCAACCATTAGCCTTTCAACACTATAGCTGTTAAACCATGTCCCTAAGTGCCTTGTCTACACGTTTCTTGAACACTGCCAGGGACAGTGACTCCGCCTCTTGCTTGGGCAGCCTGTTGCAATGCTTCACCGCTCTTTCCGTGCAGGATTTTTTCCTAATGTCTAACCTGAACTTTGCCTAGTGCAACTTTAGGCCATTTGCTTTCGTCCTATCTGTAATTATTCTGCAGTAGAGATCAACTAGATGATCTCTAGAGGTTCTTTCCAACTTCAACCGTTCTGTGATTCTGTGAGATCCTGGCCTCACTACACCATCCTTTCGGGTCATTGTAGAGACTATACTGCATGGATTGTAACTCAGTAAGTCCAGCTGCTTATGCTGTCACACCTGTCACACAAATTCCTTGTTTCATCACCATCTTATTGTTTACTCTGGACTTATTCACCTAAGTAGAATAGAATCCGGGGGTGTAGATTATGGATATTATTATACGAGCTTACGTACTTACATACACATATAACACTCATGCCTTAAATTTCTAACAATTTTGTGTCATTAATTGTTGATTTATGATACATTATATTTTACATATAAGCTCTGGAATTGTGTCAGATACTACTGTAAATTTTCTGAGGCTGCTTTATTTTGTTGTTGACAATTAATGGAAGAGATACTAACTTTACATGGATTATTGAGTCCCACCACTGCAGGAATGCACTTTGCCCTACGATCTGAATATCAAAATCCATCTCGTGTACGAAGGTGGTTTGTCAGCTGCTCAATATAATCACACTCACACAGAAGCCTTTTGCTCATCTATGGTTTTTAAAAATGCTGGAAAAGCATAGCATGTCTTCCATAAACATTCATCATTATCTACCTTTTTGATCTATTTTGTCATATAATGTCCTTTAAAATAATTCAGGACTTGTCTATAGCTTAAAACTCTTCTTAAAAATTAATTATACGTGATAATTAGCAATTTACCTTAAGACATCTAAGTCATAGCTAATTCTTCAGGTAAAATCCAGATAATATACCAGCAGAGAACCACTACGCAAAAAAAAGCAGAAATGTATTTTTGCTTTTTTTGGTTCTCAATCTCTGACTTCTAGGATTGCAGATTCTTTTTGAGTTCCCCTCATTTTTTCTTTTCTTTGAATGCAAGCCTAGGAACTCTTGCTTATACCACTGTTGATGTAAATAATTGTTATCTCTTGTGAACCAGGCTTAGTGCATTTGAAACAGACTCAGTTAAGATTAAATCTGCACTGAATCTTCATGAACTTCAGATGTATGTGTATGTCAAAATTGATCATGCAGCTCAGTATTGGTTGGGGCGGGGGGATTTGTTTTGTTTGTTTGTTTGGTGAGGGGTTTTTTTTGACTTTCAAAGTTGAGAAGTTTGCAAAAGTTCACATATTTCAAGGTTAACTTGTGGTCACACTTTCTTTTTAGGGAAATAAGATGTGGCATAATTCAATCTGTTTGAAAAAAAAAAAGAGAGATCTTGCTGCTCCTTTATTTTCCTTTGTTCTTTTCTTTTTTTCCCCCTTTTTATCAACACAATTGTTTCTGCTCATTGGTGTCTCCCTCCCACTCTTTTAGCAGCTGCTTTACTGTGACAACTTACCTCCAGCAAAGTGGGAGGATGAGCAGCTGCTTGCAGAACCAAAGCCAATCTTCTGCCTGGGATCAGTTGGCAGGGGCTGCTGTGAAAGAAGCAAAGATGCAGTAAATGATATGTGCTGAATTAATGGTACCTACTACCAGCCTGTCTCCCAAACTTGATGGGAAATGTAGCCATTTGCACAACACCACCAACAAAAATGACTCCCGAATCATTTCTGAAGATTAAACAGATTTAACAAATCAAATCAGGCTATTCATGGGAACTATAGCAGGGCTGATGAGTTTTTTAAAAAAATCAAGTTGCATTTATTTCTTTTCAGATTGCTTTCAGTCAGATTTTTCAGTAAGAATGTGTATATGTATGCAGTTTCTTGGTCTAAGGGAAGGGCTTTATTTATTTACTGTTATCATGGTGTTTGGGGGGCTGAGTCATCTGGTGATTCATTCTATTCATTGACAGATAATAATACTGCAAATACTCATATATGAGTAAGATACCATCCAGTAATATTTGGTGTGCTGTCTTCTACCCTTCTTCATTTAGACTACCAGGTATGGTGAGGTGGTTCTAAATACGTTGTTTTCTATGGCACAAGCAGCTTGAATTGTTTCCACCCATGAAGTGAGAATGAAAAGATGACTTTTCTTGATGTTATTGTGTTTGATCTAAGCTTAAACACTATGTGTTTGTCAAAAAATATAAAATAATGTTGTATGCCCATTGTGTTACTGCACAAGGTCTGGGATGAAAACAAGCCACGCATTTCCTTACTTTTTAGAATGTGGACCTTCTTAGAATAGCATTTCATAGAATCACATAATTGTTGATCATCTCACTAGAGAGGTCATCTAGTCCAACCCCCCTGCACACGCAGGGCCACCAAGAGCACGTGGCACAGGGCTGCATCCAAGTGGGTCTTGAAGATGCTAAAGGATGCTAAAGGATGCTAAAGGAATGAGCAGGCAGGACCAACGTGCATGCACCAACGTGGGAAGGACTCTCTGGGGAGCAGGAATGTCCCTGGAGAAGAGGACAGGAGCAATTCTGCGACTGCAAGCTGATGTCTTGAATGCTGATTGCAAGGTCACTTTTGCCTAAATACCTGATACGCCAGAAGCAGACACCTGGCTTGGATCATGTTTATGAGGTCAGTGCTGTTCTGGTGCCTGATAGGCCAGCAGGAGGCATGTGACTTGGATGTTGGTAGTGAGGTCACTGCTGTGCCAGTCCCTGATAGGCCAAAAGCAAGGACATGACTCAGATGGTGACTGTGAGGTCATGTCCTTCCCTGTAGACCTGAGGCCATCAGCAGGGTCTGGGTTGCTGAGATTCCTTGTGACGTCACCTCTGTCCCTGCTGCTGATAGGCCAGAGCCAGTTGAAGGTTCCAGGGCATATTGTGAGGTCACTGCTGTCCCCGTGCGGGATGGACCAGCAGCAGGACCAGCCCCAGTCAAGAGCCTGTGAGGTCCCCTCAGTGCGAGCAGCTGATCAGAGGACGGGACTGTGACACGGACTGTGTGGACACATCTGTCTGTGCAGAGGACAGGCCGGAAACGCGTTGGCCATGCAGGGCTGTCCCCAGAGCGAGTACTGGAGATGGAGAAGGAGCAACAGGCGAACAGCTGCTCCTCGTCCATGGGCAGAATCCCCGGAGCGCAGGAGCGCACGAGGGAGGTGAGCAGTGGGGCTGGAGGGAGAGGCGGGCGGCAGGGATGGGACCCGCACGGAGAGCATGAGGATGGTGGGGAAGGAGACCTGGGCCAAGATAGCCAGGCAGGAGCTTCTCCAGCAAGGGGACATGTATTCCTGGCCATGGACATTTCCTCTCACACAAAGTAGAGCAACAGGCACTCTCTCCTGTACCTGACACAGGTTCAAGAAGAACATGGATCCACTGAAGATGTTCCTGGTCCTTGACAGCTTTTGATGCAGTCACCCAGAGGTGCTCATTAGCCCATGGCCTATTCATTTCATGTGGTGGGATGAACAGAAGTCCAGGGGAGGAGAGCTGGAAGGGTTTGAGAGGGCAGAGCCTGCAGCAGAGACGTGGCGGGTGGGGGTGCCTCCCGTTCCTGCAGCACCCTGGATGTAGCCGGGATGGGCTTTCCCCACAGCCAGTGCTGGAATGTCCTTGCCTGGACACCCCAGGTAAATGACAGGGCCCTGGCAGCACTTTTCTGTGCCATCAAATCAAGGCTCTGCATTGAATTACAAGAGCTGCTGGTTAATTCTGCAATCTTCCCGTGCCTCAACTTCTTAGGGAGTGGGGCTGTCATCGTAGTTGGCATCTGGAGTCATTTCAGATGGCCAAGGCAATTCCCCACCTGGACCCCAACTCGTGCTCTAGGATGATGCAGGCGCTGGCACATGCCTTGGACCTCCTCAGTCTCTGCCACTGTCACCAGGTGTTTCTGATGGAGCTACTGACTCTCACCCTCCATCTCCAGTGATTGTGGTGGAGCTTTAACAAGGAGCTCCTGTTCAGATCTCTGTGCTGTGCTCACTGCAGTTTTGGCAAGGGGAATCCCACCACTGCTGTGTTTGTGGAGTTTACAGGAGGGATCCGAATACGACTTCAGACTCAGATCTAGGCAGGGACAGCCCAAATTGATATTTCTGAATCAGCACCTGATCCCTGTGTCAATTAATTCCCCACTTGTCCTCTCCTCAGTCTCCTGTCTAGTTAAGGGATGTGAAGTGAGGCTTCCAGAGTAGGACATTTCCTACTTTCAAAGATAGTCATCCTTTGAGGCAATAAATTGCAATGATGGAAGCCATATCTCTCCCTTAATTAGGAAATGACAAGAGGTGATTATTTTATTTTCTTGTAGTGAAGAGTTCCCAGGAGGAGGGAACACAAGGGAGAGAGAAATTGGTGAGTTCAGCTGGGCCTCTGCTGCAGAGTGGGGCCAGGCTCCTGGGACGGAGGCAGCTCATGGCAGCCTGTCAGTACTGCCCAGAGACACCGTGTGCAGGAGCAGCTGCTGTGCCAAGAGTAGCAGGGCTGCGGGCACTGCCTGCTGCTGTGGACAGCAGAGGAGAGAAGGCAGCGAGAGGTGAAGGGCAGTGTGAAGGAGAGAGGAGAGCTTGTTATGGGAGAAACCTTTCCAGCCCTTAGCACGGTGAGTCTCTGGCTGCAGGGCAATACTGATGAGGTTCCTGGAGGGCTCTTCTGAACTCAGTGCATGCATTTATGGATTGGGATTTTAAAGGTCTCTCTCCTGGAGTATGCAGGGTTTAGCAGCAGGAGGAGATGCTTCAGAACAGGGATTCCCTGCCACACGATCACAGGGACAGGGCATCCTGCTCCCTTCTCACAGGGGAGACGCAGGGATGTGAAGCTGTGCTCTGCACCCAGCTCTGCAGGGGCTGTGATTGAGAGCAGCCTCTGCTGGGCGCAGGGTGCTGTGTGCCCGGGACAGCGACTGTGCAGCCTGCGAGGGGCAGCACTCAGCCTGCCCAGGGGGCTCCCCACTGCGCTGTGGGGAAGCGCTATGTGGGGAGAGAGACACCCGTCAGAGCAGGGCCATTGTCCTGCTAAGAGGCTGCTGCGTGGGTGAAGTCTGCTGACAGCTCCAGCTCTTACACACGGCATGTCTGAGTGGTCCTTTAGAGGAGAAGATCCAGAGAAGGGCTACTTGGAAGGGAAGTAGCTTTCCTTCATGTCTCTGCTCTTTCAGTCTCCTTATTATGGCAGGGGGAACGAAGGAACAAGGTTTGTGCTTTGACAAGGAAGTGGGAGTCCTAAACCTTCTCTCTGAAAGATTAATAGGTGTGTGAGAAACCCCAGCAAGCTGATTCATCCCCACCTTAGCCTAGAGGCAGCATCAATACCACCTTTGTGTCTTCCTAGGGCTTTATGTGACCTACTTGTTAGGAAATGCAACTGCAGAGCTGCCCTTGGACATTGCCCAGAGGTTTCTTCAGGGCAGAGCTGAGCAAACAGAGGGTGATATGGGGTCTGTGAGCAGTGTCAGGGACAAGACCCAGGGACAGAGGAAGAGCTGGCAGCAGGGACAGCTGCATGCAGCAGACATGGGCAGGGAAGGGGAGAGAAGTTCAGGGCTGGACCCACCTCCTCTGCAGCCAGACCTGGGACATCTCTCCTGCCGCAGCCCCATTTCCTGCCTCCCCATTAAGGGACTAAGGTGTCCCCCTCTGTGAGGTGATGTACCCAGCTGGAAAGGTGAAGGATTTCCACAATGCCTCTCTGTCCCTCTCCTTGCCTCCCTTCGCAGCACATTGAGGGGGTTGCTCCTTGTTTCCCTTCCTGTCCATGCTGCTCCTGTTCTTATTCTCAACCTTCTGTAATTGGGTGTTTTCAGCTGCAGTCCAGACCCTGATGCTTTCAAGTGTGGAACAGAAGGGGTCTGAATGGGAGTGAGGTTTCCCAAGCCTGTCCTGCAGAGCTACAGGAAAAGCAGTCCCTCGGGATGGGAATTGACCTGAATCTGCCA
>JAWLRI010000560.1:727855-763130 GCA_034781795.1 Crypturellus tataupa
TTGGACTAGATGACCTCTAGAGGTCCCTTCCAACCTTAGGCATTCTATGATTCTATGATTCTATGATTCTATGATATGATTCTATGATTCTATTTCAGCTCAGCATTGTATGACTGAAAATGTCAACCAAATCATTTTTTTTTATAACTGATGAGGAATAAAATGTGTACTGTTCATTCCTGGCACTAAACAGTATTTTAATCCTAACTTAAGGTACATAATAGAGCAACTTTATTATACTTTAAAGGAGTAATGGAAAAGCTGGTATAAGAATCAACTAAAAAGTATTAAAGATAAGAATATATTTAAAACCACTCAGGATGATTGCTTAGAAAGTATGTCTTGTCAAATAAGTATGATTTCTTGGCTGTTCATTTTGAGGCACTGTGCATGACAAAGATCTTTTTCATTCAGTTTTTAATTTCCATCTGCCTCTGCATTGCATAACATAAAATGTTAGGAACATAGGAATTTAATTTAGTGCTGTGTAACAATATGATTTTTCTAAAAAAAACTTTGTACAATACCAGCAAGAAACGTGGTGAACCGATTAGGAATTGATTATGGAGAGATCTTGGTATGGGATCCTTATTCAACGCTGATCCTGTATTATTCAACACTTCTGTCATTGTGTTAGAATTCAATATAATATTTACTGAATTTTGCAAGTCATTCAATAACAATGCAAACAATGAGCAGAGCAGGCCAATCACAAAAGGGTTTCTATATTGCTTGAGAACATATTTTAACAATGTCAAAAGTAAAGTGGAAAATCTAAAAAGACACAAACTGTGAGGGACTGTATGCTGGAAAGCTAAGATTCAAGTGGGTAATGCTTGATGAGCAATTTGACATGCATTCTCGGAGGTTTGTGTAACATCCTTCTGCCGAGGCAAGAAAGGACATACGTACAAGTTCAGAGTCAGCTGAAGTCAGTAGTACAACACAGTATGACATTTTCTTGGTGTTATTTTAAAATCATGCCTAAAGCAAGCAGTAAAGATATCTAAATGTGGAAGGAAATGCCTCCTTGTGAGAGACTGTAACAAGTCTACCTGTTTATTTGTCCAAAGGAAGACTGAGAGGTGATTTGATTGCATTGTACATGACCTTCCTGGGGAGATATATGCAGAAAGCTTCTAATTCAGTGGATAAAAAGTGAAGACAGACAAACTCAAATAAGAAATTAGGAGTTTTTTTTTTTTTTTTTTAACACTGAAGGTGATAAATCAATGAAGCAATGTATTGAGGAAATTGGTGTATTCTGTCACAGTTAACATATGTCTCTAGACGATATGTTTGAATCAAAAACAAGATATGATTCATCCACATCCTTGATTCAGCCCAGTGCATGCCCCGTTGGCTGAAATCTCTCTGTCTATTTTATCTTAGTTTAACAGGTGATCTAGTGGGTCATATTTGCTTTAGTGCCCACTTTCAGTTCCCAGGGTGCTTTTACATTCCATCACTCAAGCACAGGAAAACCTATTGTCCAGTGGTAACTGAACTGTGATTCTGAACACTGTTTTCAGAAATATTCTTAATGGGGTTTATGACTTGGATCATTTCTCATTCAAAAGAAATACCTGCAACCTCTGGTAATAAAGACAGGAGATTGTTGGTTGGTGGCAGAAATGCAGTTGCCCTGTCCTCAGTCCTGCATTTTCATTATTTTTTCTGATTCATAAGATTTCTGCATATTATTCTCAGCAGCCATGAAGCAATGACCTTTTCACATCTTTAATAAAATTCAATTGTTGGGGGTTATGGATCAGGGTTTGGGGTCCCCATTAAGATCAATGGTAAACTTTAGATGACCTGGCAAGGAGGCATGCACATTTGTAGTTTGTACAGGGGGGTCCTGGTGGCCCCTGTATGACCTTCTGGGCCTGCGCATGCTCGGTCAGGCCTGCAGGGGCCTGGAACCTTCTGGAGGGTTCTAGAACCCGAGAGGAGGGGGTCGGAGACCCCGAAGGTGGGGACCCGGAGCAGTCTGCCTTGGCAGGCTGCCCGCCCACCAACAGGGTCTATCCAATTAACAGGTGCTCCAAGTACCATCTGACCCTTGCTTCTCCCTGTTCCCTCCCTATCTCCTCCTTCCCCCGATGTTATATAAGTTGGTACGTCTTAACAATAAAGGTTCGGGTGTGTTCCAATTCTGGTTCTGATTACCTCGCGTACGTCATTGCTTGAGCCTCCGTAAGGTGCTTTCAGAGTAGTGACGGGAGTCTCACCTCCACCGAGCGCCTGCAAAGCAGACCCTGAGACCTGAGGCAGACTCCAGAGAGCTACCATCGCAGTCGCAGCTTCCCCCCTGCAACTGTATATCCTCAGGAGTGGTAAGAGGGAGCCTCGCCCCTTAGGGTGGTGGGGCGGTTAAAGAACACTTACACGACAGGGGAAAAGATCACGCAGCCCCGGGAGCCCTCGGGACCTTAGTGGGTGCGGGTTGCATAGGCACTCATCACGTCGGCAGGGATACCATAGCACGCGTGGGTCCCGAAGGACATCGTTACATCAATACATTAAGATGGGATTGGATACATTAAGATTGGACTCATCTTCTTAACGCATCCCAGGATGCCATTGGCCTGCTGGGCCATGAGGGCACACTCCTGCCTCATGGTCAACTTGTCATTCACCATGACATCCAAAGGACTATGGGAGAAGCATAGGGGTCATATGGGAAAAAGTAAACAAATTGAGAATATTGTGAGAGATTTTTTGGGAGATATTAGGAAAGGCTGTTGGGGTCTGCAGAAGTGTTGTCTGTCAGAAGACAGATGTTGTTTTACCGGTGTTCTTACCATTTCTAATTCAGGAATTTGGCATTTGAAAATACTACTTGTGTCTTCTTCAGGTAGGAGGTAGTGGATCTTGTGACTTTGGAGAACCTTCTCCATCTTTTTTACCTCTATTTCCTCATATTTCAAGAAAAAAAATATGTGGAAAACAGTAGAAAAATATCGTATTTCCAAATTAGGGAGGGAAAAGTAGAGTGGGCAGAGGTATTTGTCACTGTTTTAATATACTTTTTTTGACCTTACCAAAGCTTTTGACACTGTGAACAGGAAAGGCCTGTGGCAGATCTTGGAACGATTAGGACGTCCCTCTAGGTTCCTCAAAATGATTATCCTGTTACATGAGAATCAGTGTGGCCAAGTCAGATATGGCGATGCACTCTCTGAGCCCTCCCCAAAAACCAATGGTATGAAACAAGGTCGCGTTCTCGCACCAACTCTATTCGCAGTCTTCTTCAGCATGATGCTCCAAAGGGCCATGGTAGACCTCGATGAAGAAAACGGCATTTACATCCGGTATCGTATCAATGGAAACCTGTTCAACCAAAGGCATCTGAAGGCCCACACTAAGACCCTAAATCGCCTTGTGTCCGCACCCTGCTTTTTGCTGCTGCTGCTGCCCTCATTGCTCATACAGAAGCAGCACCACAGCAGTCAACATCCTGCTTTGCAGAGGCTGCTGAGGTTTTTGGGCTGGAAATCAGTTTGAAGAAGATGGAAGTTCTCTACCAACCTGCACCTCAGGAGGTCTTTCATTGTTCCCACATCACCATAGGCAAATCAGAGCTTAAGTCAGTCCAAAAGTTCAACTGTCTAGGAAGCATCATTTCCTCGAGCGATAAGATTGACAATGAGATAGACAACACCTTAGCAAAGGCATACTGAGCTTTCAGAAAAGTCCATAAAGGCTGGTGCAATAAACACCTGAAGAGAAGTACAAAGATTTGTGTCTATAGAGCCATTGTACTGTCTACTCTTTTGTAAGGGTCTGAATCATGGGTCATCTACCGCCACCATCTGTGACTTCTCAAACGCTTCCATCAGCGCTGCCTCCATACAATCCTAAACACCCACTGGATTGAGTATGTGACTAATGTGGCTGTCCTTGAGCAGGCAGGAGTCAACAGTATTGAGGCCGTGCTGCTGAGAACACAGCTGTGCTGAGCAGGGCACATCTCCAGGATGGAAGATCACCCCCTCGCTAAGATTGTCCTCTATGGTGAACTCACAAGAGAGGAGCCCCAAAGAGGAGATGCAAGGACTCCCTGAAACAATACCTCAGCTTGGACTATATTGACTACCATCAGTGGTCCCCTCTGACCTCAAATCAGGGGACATGGAGATGCAGCATCCATAATGCTGCTGCTTCCTTTGAGAACACGCGCAGAATCAGTCTCAAAGAGAAAAAAAGACAATGCAGAAAGAACCATGCCTCACCAATACTGCCTAAGGAGACCTTCCGCTGTGCCTTTTGCAACCGGACTTGCCCTTCCAACATCGGTCTTTTTAGCTGTCAAAACACTTGCAGCAAATGTGAGTAAAACCCTTCTCATCTCTTTGTTCACGAAGCCTAGCCCTGAGATGAATTAATATAACTGGGAAAATAGTTACTCTCTGTCCAAGAGCATAGAGCTTGTGAAGAAATACCTGTTTGAATTATTCAAGTTTAAGGTGAATTGGATTTTCTCCCAGCTTCAGCATTAAAGTTATCCCTCTCAGATTTATTTTTAATTCCTACTGCTGGTTATGATGGGGTGTGTCCTCTTTTCCTATATTTGTAGAAGCAAAGGGGTTAAACTGCCCTTGCCGTCATCTTGTGAATGAAAAGCACACCAAATCTTGAAGATTAGGGGAGAGATTAGGTAGTATAAAACCATCAGATGATTTCTTCTTCCACAAAATCCTTAGTTAGATAAGTGAAGAGGGCCTAGAGCCTGTTACAACAAGACTAGGAATAGCTCACAGAGACAAGGATGTGTCTTACTTTCCTATGTGGCACTAGAGAGAAATGATGTTCATTTTTTTCTATCCACACAATACAGTTACATCGCTAAAGTGCTGAGATAGCATGCTCCGTCCTCAGGAGGCCGAAGAATGAGTTGCCAACTGTTAGAGGAAACTTCTATCCCTCTGCCTTGTTGTGTTTGGGAATAGGAGAAGGGGCTGCTCTGTAGGCCAGGCAGAGCAGCTGTTATTGCAGCAGTTGGCAGCAGTCAGGATGGGTGATTTACATGTTCAACCATACAAATTCAGCTGAAAATTATTTAGCTGGATTCAGATGGCCAAATACTGTTAGAATTTGTGTTGCTCAGCATTTTCCTTTCATTCTCTTCCCTACTGTCTAGCTGCAAAATATCCTGTGGGATAGAGGATAGCATAGAGAAGACTGAATTTTAGTAATAACAACAAAAAAATATATATTTGAAATATCATAATAGAAATGATTTGTCACAAAGGGATTTGATATTTTAGTTTTCAAGATAGTTTGTATTCCAGCCATGAAGATTCCTTTAAAGTTTCTTTCAATGATGCATGGACAAGGTAATGTTGAGACAAAAAAAAAAGTACCTCCAGAAATTTGGAAGAACGAAGGAAATTTGGAATTCCTTTCCTAGCTCTAGCAGTTTTTTTTCTCTCTGTCATATAATGGTCTTGCCTCTGCATATGATATAATCCTGAATATGAAATAAATGTCCTGATAAAGCAATGCCATGTCATTTTCAAGTCTTCATGCCTATGATGGCCTTGAGACTAGTTAGACATGCCACTCTGCATTGTATGACCACTATTTTTGACACTGGAATGAGTTATCACTGAATGTTAATGACTCTCATGTTCTCTTCATTATACATGCTCATTTTCGTAACAAAGAGTGTAAAGGGAACTGAAAACGGTGCAAAATTAATACGTTCTCCCGGCAATCTGGAGACAGCTTTGCATGATCTTGCACAGAAGGCACCTTGGGATCTTGACAACTGCATGTGCACAGCTGCTTTTTTAAAAAAGTCGAAAAGGTTTTCCATGTAATCTTGGTTGTATGTTTGCATAGGTTTGTGTGGGCATGTGTT
Source organism: Crypturellus tataupa (assembly GCA_034781795.1). Taxonomy (NCBI): domain Eukaryota; kingdom Metazoa; phylum Chordata; class Aves; order Tinamiformes; family Tinamidae; genus Crypturellus; species Crypturellus tataupa. The sequence goes on from JAWLRI010000560.1 coordinate 733,725, forward strand.
GGTGGACAGCCAGCTTCAGGTGGCCAGGATTACTTTTTAAACCTAAACTACATATATTTTGATTTGTGTTCTCCAGACTTGGGCCTGTTAACTTTTCTAATTGACTGCATATGACAGAAGAAATGGGACCAAGCATATGCAAATAACTAATTTAGGACACAGACTATTTTTTGAATCTTGCACTTAATATTCTAAGGGGCTATATTATTATTATTAGCATCGTCACTTTCTGAAGACAGATGATGTTGATATCATTGATGTGCTTTACAGTTATGTGGTAAATTCCAAAAACAAAAGTGTCTTGGTGAGATTAAATTTTGCTGTCACTTGTGTCCTGAAATTACAACAAATTTTCTCCACAGAAATTTGTATGAGAGAACCCAAGAACAGAAGAAGTTTCATAGCACTGCACTTAGCCTTCAGAAATAAAAAAAAAATCTGCTTTGTAGATGCACTTCTGATCCATATCACTTGCCACTCCAAACTCTGGCCTGTATCAGTGAATAAATTACAAAAATATATATATGTTTAGGAGAGTTAGTATGAGAGGATGGTTCTTCTATAATCTTTGTGTAATAGATTTATATTATCTGTGACAGAAAAAAAAAATCTAAAACCTGTATATATTACTCCCTTACTGCTACTATTGCTTAGATGTGTTGGTAAGTTTTCTTTTTTTCCTGAGGATTGCTTTTGAGGGAAGAGATATTCTGAGACTTGCACTATTGCAGATCAGTGATATTACCTCATCAACAACAGCCGAATGGATGCCTGTAGTTAGCTGAGCCTGGAAATCCCCAGAAGAGGCTGCTGTATACATTTCTATAGGTGATTCTACTGTGGGTTTTTTTGTTGTTGTAATGCCAGCACCCAAAAGCTAAGGAACATTGGGTTTTAGAGAAAATATAGGTAAAAGAGACCTTAGGATATTCCAGATACTGTTGATCTTTATAGAGAAATTGAATGAGATTGAATTCTAGGATATAAACTATATTTATAACTATGGCAAATTACCAATTTGAACGAAATGAACACTGTAAATGTATATAAATAGTAAGCTAGGAATGTGACAAACAATAAAAATACTGATGCAGGCCAGCTTATGTGCAAAACTTCCCCAGACTTTAACATATGCAGATGAGCAACAAGGAATAAAATGCAATTTTATATGAAGTTATTTTTTAGCTGTAAATAAATGTGCTTTAGTATTTTCTATTACCTAATACTGCAACATATGATAAATACCTTTAAGCACGGTGCAATTAGCGTGCTCTTAATGTCAGAGGGAAGAAAGTATGGTGTGTCACACTGGAGAATAATGAAATAGTGTGGCTACTTTCCAAAGACTGGGAATCTTTTTCTCTAAATTAGGAAGAAAAGTGAGTCTTGGCACCTCTGTGGGTATAGAACAGAATCAGAAGAAAATAGGTGTATATACAAAAAGATCAAGATTTGGCAGGAAGATTGCGAAAATTGGCAGGAAAGAGATAAAACAAAAGAATAAAGGGAAAGAATTTCTAGGTTTGTTCAATATCCAAGTGTTAGGCTAAAACTTTCTGAGTTATACAGACACAATTGTCATCGTGATCTCCTGTCTTTCAGTCCTAATATTCACTACCTCTTTAAAAAGACAGTAAAAGAGTGATACATTGCCATGTGTTTGGATGTGCTAATTTATCCCTCCCTCTGGTAAAAGGTGAATAGCAACAAAAAAAAAAAAAAAAAAAAAAAAACAAACACACAAGTTTTAAGTCCTTCACGGCCAAAAGAAGACACAAAATGTTCTCTTTGTGACCCAAAAGGACACAGAGAACATCAAAGATGTTGAAGTAAAAGGGGAGAGCTGGTTTAGAGCTTGTAATCAATAAGCGGTAACATGCTGATTTGTAATGCCACAGTAGACTTCAAACAGTGATACCTTCCGAAAATGAAAGCTAAAGAGAAAAATGGTAAGTAATCGTTATATTAAATGATAACTCCGAAGACTGGAATGTATGCTTTTGCCTAGGCTTTATACACTGCAGAGGATAAATTTGAAGATGAGTTATAATAAGTTACTGCATTGCAAAATCCATGTCTACAGTCTATTTAGTGAAATAGAAAAAAAACAGAGAAATAGTTTTAAAAGTCTAAGACAAATATACGTTTTGAATTTTAACCCCTTTTCTAAAACTTGTTTTCTAAGAATGCTTATTGTTCTTGTTGATGTTTTGTAGTCAATGTCTTGGTCTTTCTGGCTGAATGTGTTACCGCAGAATAATACATGAGTTCCGTATGGTTTCGTGGCTTATGTATGTGGGTTATGGTTGTTGCTTGAGTTCCCATGATTATTTAGTGAGGAAGTTGCATATAATTCTGACAGCATGGTAGTTTATCCATTACACTGAGGAGCAGCTCATATTTCAAAATGTTTTTTCTAAGATCATTATAAAAATAGAACAAATGGCAAGGTTATCAGCTCTTTTTACCAATTGCCCAGCAAATGTAAAAACACTAAAAATAGCCACAGGAAACAATAATTTCTATGACAAATTACAGAGCTGTTTATTTAGTATGCTAAGTAATATATTTTTGATCAAAGATAAACAGTTTTAAAAGTTACATTTGTTTTGTTGAGGAGGAAAAAGAAAATTGCTATTCCCTGCAGGCTGATGTACCTTGTAAAGCAATCTGTCTTCAAACTCAGAATAAGAGAAAGAGTGAAAAAAAAAGTCTCTGAATTATGTGACGAGGCCCTAGAGATACTGCTAGTTGCTCTCTCTGCTGTAGAAGACCACAGTTGTCTCATAATGTGGGTCATATTGAGCACTTTTTTAACATATTATAAAGCAGTTTAGATTTATGTATATTGGGAGTTTGCAGTTGTTTAAATAAGTAGTAATGTCTTCTTACTGCTCATCTGTTTCAGTAAAAAGTATTTCTTAAACTCTTCATCTAGTCTTAAGCATGTGCCCAGATGGATACTGATGGATGTTAGTATGTGTTTTACCAAACTAGCACTTCTGGGTTAAATCTGGCTTCACTGAAGTCTTGGGAATGTGAATTCATGGCAAAGTGAATAACTGGATTTGAAACTCTACAAAAGATTTAAGAATTATATCTCCCTGAAGATTAATCCCAATTTTAATTTGGAAGTGATATTCTGTAGTCTTTATTTGTGTCTATGGCACAGAGCTTGCAGCAATGAAAAAAGCAAGGTAAAGAAGGTGTTAAATATCTTTGTTCCTTCTTTGGCCTTTGGTTGCTTTTCTCTTGAGCTTGCCTGAGAACAAACCCATAAACCAAAATGTCCTGTCCCAGCCTGGTGGTGCTTTGTCAGGTGGCACCCTGTTCCGTATCAAAGGCTTTTGGAGCTCTACTTTTTAGGCATGACATTTAAGGAATTTTTGTGTTCTGGTTCCTAAACTATGATTGTGATAAAAAAGAGTATTTTCTTTTAGAAGGAATACTAAAGAATAACACAGGGAATTCAGGACTTGTGAAAGCATATTATGGGCTTTAAATTCGCTGTAGCCATAGTGAATGCACAGACTAAAGCAGATAAACTTCTGTAAAAGAAAATTAGTCCTGGTGAGACACTGCTTTATTCAACAGTATTCAGAAAAAGTTGGGTTTGCAGTTTAGACTGAGGTCATACACTGTAGCAATGAAAAAGAAAAAATATTCTGTTTTCTTAATTTTGAAAAGATGTCATTATGCCTTGGGAAGTATTACAATATTTTAGTAATCAGCTGCAATGCTCATTAGTATGCCTATTATATCAGAAGCACTTGTATTTGTTGAAGTAGCAGCAGCTGAGATAAAAGAAATTTGAAAGTGAAATCATTACAAATTTGAGTCAGTGCCTTTTCAAACTGGAAGCTTGCTATATTACCCTTAATGAGCTGATGCCCCAAACTCTGAAAATGGATTCTTATTTTCTAACCCCTTTTGAACTCCTTATTAGGAGTTACTTTATGATCTGAATTTATGAAGAGTTAGTATTTTCTGTTTACTGACTTTTTATTAAGAAAAAAGAAAAGCAAGGGGAGGGATGGGGGAAGATTGCTAACTAGTTCGTGAACTAAACTGCACTTCTCAAAGTAGACTACAAGTTACTTCATAAAATAGAAACTTAAGTTGAGGTAGTTATATTGATACAAATAAGATAATGGTTTTATGGGCAAATAATTTGAAATTAATGTGTGTTTTTTGATCCTATATGCATACATGGAGTCCAGGCTATGAAGCTGTATTTTAAAACAAAATGGGAATGTGCTCCTTTCAGGATAGTAATTGGAAGGAAAGAGTTGAAAGATGGAGGCTTGCAAATCATACGAGCTAGTCCTAAGGGACATTTGCAAAAGAGACTGCTTGAGCCAAGGAAGCTCATCTAGATGTGGCAGATTTTAGGAACTGGGCCTAGATTAATCGGGCCCACTGGAAAGAATTAATGTAGAAATTGGTTATGTTTATACAATTTCGTTTTTTTTTTTTTTCAAATAAATTTGAGCAAGTCATTTTAAAATGAGACTGTAATTGGTTTAATTATGATTGTTTTTTATTATGAATCAAATGATTCCGTGTGTGTATGTAGTCAAGGTATACACGGCAGGCAAATGCTTGCATTTTACAACTAGAGTAGGAGGAAGACATCACTCTTAATTAGGTGATTCGAAAATGATATGTAGTGCTGTAGGAGAAGTACCAGATCACAAGAAATGAAAACATTTATGTTTTAATAGTTTCCTTTTGGTGACCTTAACTATGCTAATTTGTCTTTGATGAAGTATGACAGGTACTGTCAAGTTAAATGGTCTACATACTCATTATTTAAAGAATAAGATGTTTGTAGCTATGATCCTGAATGTCTCCAAGAAATAACCTTGTTCACTGAAGCCTTATAGTTTCTGCATAACTATTACTCAACAGTCATGAAGCATGCCACTGTTCTGAAACAAAGGCTAAGATAAAATAGTAAGAATATTTTTTGCAACTTCTGAACAGATATAAATACTTTTGAATTTAAATCTACATATTTTAAGCACAGTAGTATTTACATACAATAGAATGTGTTTAATCCTTTCTACAGATTGCCTTTTTATCATGAGTAAAAATCTAAATGGCAAACACAAATAATACAAATAATAAGTAGCAGATGCCATCTTACTCAGATACATGCTTTACTATTGCAGTTCTGAAGCAATGACATTTCATTCATAGGTTCAGCACAAAGTAGAAGAGACTGTGGAAGGCCAAAGAGTAAGATGTTGTAGAGAATCTTCCCTTTAGTGCTTTTAACCTGTCCATCTTCATGAAGAAGATTTTTTTTTCCTTTTAATGAAGAATACTTTCTTTTAAGCACATAGGTAATCTCCATCTTTGTTAAAAAAAAAAAAAAAAAAAGCCACAAAAATAATCCAAAATAAAGTTAACGTTATATCTTCAGAGATTGGCAAGACATGGATGGTGTGTCCTGGCATGAGACTGAGTTTAAAAAAAAAAAGTGAGATTTTAGCTAAAAATTAGGCTTTTAGCTTTACCAGATGATTTCAGTTCTTGAGTCAAAAGGCAGTGAGAGTAGTCGGACATTGACTTCTATACCCAACCTGCATGCCTAAAGGTACCTCTTGCTCTTCATCAGCCATGAAGCTGAAGTAAACAGTTTAGGTTAAGCAGGAAAAATAGATCCTCTTGCAGGTCACCATCATTGGCTTGGAATATTGGTGGCATTTCTGTTTTTAATTCTGTAATGTGAGTAGTTAGAGGATAAGGCATACTTAAAAAAAATCTTTCATCGACACTGACAGATTAAATCACTCTTAATATCAAATTTTGGCAGACTGTGATCGAAATTTCATTTTGATGTTTATGGACACATCACCAGATTCTAATTCCCATTCAAACATCTTCAAATCTAGCTTTAAAAGAGCATTTGACAAAAATGTCACTGATCTCACAGGCCATCTTTTCATAATTTTAGAAAAGGGATTTTTCCACAAAACAAGAGAGTTACTTCATGTAGGCTTGATATTAGTGCTTGTTAGTGAAAGATGTCTCTTTTTGTCAAGACAAATCAGTAATGAAGTATAAGAATCTAGAAACAGATATTCTGCTTTCTCTTCCTCCCACAAGACACATTTGACTAATTATACATGAGAAGCAAAATAAAAATTCCTGACTTTTCCAATGATCAGTGCATAGCTCAGCCTGATAGTTTATTATCTATCTCTGCATCTGAAATGTATGTGATGATACTGTCGTGCTTAAAAGACTGTTTTTATTTCCTATTCTAAATGGAGTTACTAAAGTATCCTCACTGGTAATTTTTGGTAAATATTGTCATCTTAATAATGTCTACCATATAATAACAAATATTATTACTAACTGCAAAATTATCCCAGCTCTTTTCCCATCCAGTTATAGGATTGGATTGATTAAATAAATCTGCTTATTGTTTTTCTTACATTTTCAATTCCAGCAACTTTTCAGTATATATCTTTGGACAATTCTAATTATATATTTTATTGTTTACAAACAGTTCTATTCCCAGGTTGCTGATGGAAAATAAATTTTGATTTCATTTAAAAGACTTGATTTTATTAAACTTGTTCCTTCCAAAGGAATCCAGAATTACAGGTCTTTTTCAGTTACTGCAGTCAATTCTCCTGCTTGCTGTCTTTGTCATGGATTTTTCTCCAAAGCATGTTACCTACCAGGAAGATCACATGAGAGGAGGGAGATATATATATATATATTTAACATTGCTACTTTTTTTTTCTCTCTTTTTTTTTTAAGCTCTGCTCCTAAATGAGAGCCAAAGATAAAAGAGTTCATGACTTGAAGTCATGGTTCCCCTACTTGAAGGTTTGGGATAAAATAGAAAAACAGGCACATTTACTTTCACAAGGTTAGAGTTTGACTTTTTTTTTCAAATGTCTTGTGTGAAGACATGTAGCAAGATACTAATAGTATCCTTTCTTAACCAATAATTGGTGTTGGTAATAAGGGCTGAGCTGACAGCCAGCTGTGAGACTGCCCTCGGTCCTACAGTGAGGAAGGGGAGAGGAGTCAGCACATGATTACCAATCTCAAATATTCCTTCCAGTCAAGGTTTCATTAAAAAAAAAAAAAATTAGTAAAATACCTTTTTACTTCTAAAATTGTTGCCTACCTTTAAAAAAAAAAAAATCATACAAAGAGTATAAAAGAGAACTGCTGCGAACTGCACAATTCAAGGGTATTGCCCAGTTGGGCTGCCGGCCTACATTGTAGACCTAGTCTTTAGTAAAAACTCTTCTCCTCCCAATTAAAGAATAAAGGTTGAGGAGCCTTGAGGCCTTTCCAGTATGTTTGGTGTGACTGTTTCACCCCTCATTTTACCTTCTTTTTATGGCTTGGCTTTATACCACACACTCAGATATGTTGGTGGTGCCTGATAGTGCTGCTGTGGGCAGGTTGGGTTAGCATTTTTCATACCAACTTTACTCCCTGGGGCTTTGTAAGTCAGCCATAGATATTCATAGCAAGTTGAAGCTTTACATGCTTATGTTACATTCATACCATTTTCCCCTTTTTTCCATTTATCTCCCTGTGATATGGCACAGTTTTCATTCTGAAAGAAATCTGTTTTGGCATTGTGAGTTGGTTAGAGGGCTAGTATGTAATATAAACACCAAAAGCTATTGGTGCTCTTAGGGATCTTAGCCTTGGCAGAGGATGGTCAGTGTATTTCTTGCCTACATAACATATTTTATCTAATTATTTTCCGAGGATGGCACAACCATTACATTCTCTCTAAGTGATTATAGTACTGTAGATTTTCATATATCTTCTATGATGAATACATTAAATGCAGGGAGGTGTGTGTGGCAGGCCCATGTCCACTCATGAACTGAAAGTCATCTACAGTGATTTTGTGAAGCAATTAAACTTTTTCTGTTTTATAGAGGCTGGGGCAAATTGTGGTTTGGAAAGTTCGTTGAGATTCTTGGATGTAAGCAATTGGTTTGAAGTATAGTTTGTTTTTATTTAGTAATTTTTTCTGATAAGATGTGACTGCTCATACAAGAAATAATGTGTTGGGGTTTTTTGATTGTTTTGTTTTGTTTTGTTTTCCTGGCTGTTCTTTACGCAATAGAAGAAGCTCTTATACTCTATTAGGAAAATAGATGACATTTTATATCTGTCTAGATTAAAAGCCTACTTAACCTGCTGTTTGTTGCTGAGTAGGAGACCTTATGTATGGACTTCCCCAAGGGTGCTTTCTGCAAGAAAAATTTAATCTTCTCTTTTGAGCTTAAGGAGGAGTATTGGACACTAAAAACTGATGCAATTCAGCACTAGAATGAAAGATCCGAATTTGGTGCTACTCTTCCCCATGTCATGCCCTTGTTTGAGAGACAGCCTGAAGCAGGACATCAATAGGGCATGGCATAAGTGAAATGTGGAATGCAGCTGCCTTCCGTAACAGAGAAAGAGTTATATGCAAGCAGTGTGAAGCTATTTCTGCCTTTGGGGGAAAATCTCTCTGTTTGTTTTTTTTTTTTTTTTTTTGGACGATTTCTTGATTGATTTGCTCAGAGTCCAAGTCCCACTTCAGTTCTGCGTTTGAATTTAGCCAGCCTTGCAGTAACTGATTTTCTTCAAAAAAGAGTTTGCAAGATGTAGCCAAAACAGTTTCTGAACAAGAATCCGTAAGTGTGGGAGAGTAAAGAAATATTTAGCTGGAACAAAGTGAGAAAGGTTGTATATATGTAGAACTAACATATGTGGATGCATGAACACATACAATATGTATATATGGCTGCGATGAGGGGGTGTGTGTGTGTATGTGTGTGCGTGTGTGTGTGTGTGCAAAAAACGATGCTGAGTAGTAGAGGACGATTGAGCTGATTTCTGCTTAGGAAACTCCCTAATGGGGAATCAGTTATTAGACTGATTCTACAGCTTAACCTAAAAGCCTGGAAACAGAAAAAGATGAGAATGGGAAAGTAATGAAAACACTGAAGAAATTTAAGAATCTAATAACATTATTCCTAACATGTACTTCGATAATAACTTCTCTGAGTGACTATTTCATCCTAAAAGAGCCTTGCAGAAGAAGGTTATGCCTGGGAAAATAATGACAGAAACATTACTCTAAAGGGTGTTTACATAAACTTTGATGTTACTGGAAACAGAAATAATGAACAACAGCTCACAAGTATGCAGTGAACTAAAATTAGAGCAAAAAATTACATGAAGACCAAAGCATCTGAATCCTAAATCTACAAAAAAGTCCTTCTTTTAAGAAGTCTAAAAATAGCATTTTCTATTAGATATTTCTAAGGTAGAGTATTTTTTTCAATATATAAATAAAATATATTTGGAAAAAAGCTTTTTCCTAAAAAGCACAACCACTAAATATAATGTAGTTCTTAAACTTGTAAATAAGAACAGTATTAAAAAAAAATCATACAGTAAATGTCTGTTAAAATGAGGGTGTAGACTGATAACTGATCACACATTTTTTGTATGCTTTTTGTTGTTATTCGAGAAATTTTTAATATTTGAAAATACTTCTTGAGGCAATTAATAAATTAGCAGTTTATCCAGATTGAGGGGAAAAAAAGAAGCCTTCACGTTACAGGGTTACAAAGTGAATTGTTCTGCAGCTGCAAAATCAAGTGCCTTAGCTGAGTTAATGCTTTTCATTTCTTTTGCATGTGTCAGCATTAATGGAGGCAGGTTTCTATAAAGCCTTGCATGTGAAGATGGTGCTGAGCAGACTAGATTCAGTTCTGTTGAATGCTTTTTGCATTTTTTTGGAATAACGCACAAAAGGAGACTTCAAATCAGGCTGAACTTCAAGCAAAAGTTAATGCTATTCTCTTCTGGGTTCAACCACCCACTTTGCTTAAGGTCACTAGTTGAGGCTAATGCTGCACAGAGGGGCTGCAGCAAACTTGGCATCTCCTTGATTAGGCTCCCTGCTGATCTAATACACATACCAGCTCACTTGCCAAGTCAAATAACACATTTAGTGAATTGGAAATAAGATTTAAGTGAGCCAGCACAATGCGGCTTGTCCTCTCATCTTTTTACCGAATCCCTCTCTTTGTATGCTAGACTGTGAAAACTGCTCTTGTTAGAGGACTTAATCTTCATTTTTTCCTGTAGATTATTTGGAAACAGGTCAATTGAATGTTGGAGCTGCTAACTCCTCCTCCCAAAGAAAGAAACTGCTTGTGGCATACTGATTGCATCATTTAAATGAAAGGCTCTTATTATTGAAAAGAAAATACTGTAGTATAAGGATCCTTGTGATAAAAAAAAAATCTGGTATTAAATGCGACCCTTTTAAAATAAAATGTTTATTCCTTTGTCTTTGAGTCTCTTTTCTCAAGACTGCTTTGTATTAGCTGCTGGTGAGTAGTAATTGATGGGGTTGATCACATCAGTTCGTATATTCATCTCTTGTGGCTGTGCTACAGCAGTTAATTCTTAAATACAGTAAGGTACAATAGAATGACATTTCTATAGGACATTTCTATAATGCCTTTCATAAAAGCAGGGTAAATCACATCACATAATGTCTGACTTGAACCACTCTGTGTTTCAGTGAAAGAAAGTCAGGACTAAAGCTGAGCCTTCACAGTTTGTTTTTATTATATTTAGAAAGAGAAGGATCATTGTGTGCAGTAAAATTTGAGATTTAGCATAGATTTGTCATAGGCTTTAATGCCATTTATGCTGCAGTAATCTGTAACTGTCCCATATCTCTGTGTTAGGTGTCCAGGGTTATGACGTGTATTGACTTTTTTATGATCTTCTTATCTCTTAGGGTTATATAGATTTATGTGCATCTCTTTTCTAACTCGTGGAATAAGAGTTTGCTTTCTGAGGTACTCTGTGTTTTGGGGGAGTGGAGAAGGGGGTAAGGGAAAGCTTAACAAATATAAGGGTCCATAAATCACATTTGAGCACAGATGGGAGATTTTTAGTAGTACTTTAAAACGTAAAAATATATCTATGACCTGTTGCTGTATTTTTATCTACAGTTAGGGCTTTTAAGGCATTGGAAACTATTAAGAGGTAGGTTTCTGTGGGCCCTGGTGCCCTTGCAGTGGAGATTTTAAGAATGAAAGATTTGTGGTTTTGGAGCAGATGTTTGACTGGGGCTTAGGCAAATCAGACAACCTAAAGAATCTGCTAATTTGTCTCTGCAACCTCTTCAAGTGAGCAAATGTATTCTGCTCTGTGACCCTGCGGGGTTGCTGCCCAGGATGCGTAGGAAGCAGAGCCCAAGCAGAGAGGGCTTTGTGCTGGGCCCATACAGGACTGGTGCTGGACATACAACTGCAGCTCTTTAAAAATCCCTGTCAAATAGTTTTTCCAAGAAGAAGAAAAAAGAAAGAAAAAGATTTGTTAGCAGCAAATATTTGTCTGGGAGGAGTTTTTGAGAAAACAACCACAACACAGCTAAGAACAACCCCCAGAGCAGTTTCCAGTTTTCATTAAGGAAGTCTACTAAATCCTTTGAAGACAGGTATGCACACCATTGGAGCCTCCCACAGAGAAACAAGATTTCTTTGGGGTTCTCCTGAGGGTTAGGGGTTCATACAGTTGCAGACAGAGAAGCAGCGATGGGTTTTGGCCACCAAATGGCATCTCTACATATATGTGCATGTGTTTTAAGGTCCTTCAAGTGCTGCTTGCGGAATTTGGAAAGCAGGCAATGAAGAGGAAAGTGATTTGCAGAAAGAATAGTGTTCTGGAGCTATGCCCTAGAGTGGAGCCTGCCTTTACAAATTGCTTTTTGTATCATGCCGAGCAAGTTACTTACAGTGTTTCCAAGGTGGCTGTTATTTGTGAATTCCTCAGTACAACTGAGCTTTCCTTGTCTCCAGGTGAACGTGGGTGAAAGTTGTACTTTGAATGCATAGGTAAAATGGCACAGAAAAGCAGATTGTGAAATTCCAGCTGTAGGCATTTTGTGCATGGCACTTGGAAGTGGCAGGTAGCTTTGGTGATGTACGTCCCACTGCCTCAGGAGCTGTATGGAAGTGGGGTCAGGAAAAATTGCTGCAATTTGTGAAGCTTTCTGCTATCATCACGAGGAATGAAACTTTCATGGGGAAGCTGATCCTGTGTTCAGTGTCCATCTTGGATAAGTTGAAGTAAACTGGAGTCACTGCTGTATCTCATATATTAAATGGGTGGGGACATAGTGAAAACAATGCTCTCTAATCACAAGAGATTATTGTGTATTAAGTATAAACTGTAATTTCTGGTATTTAACTTTGTAACTGTAGTTTTATTTCATAGTGTTTGTGTATACTGTAGATTGTATGCATGTAAAGCACATGGGGCAGGTGTAATGCTTCATATTAGCTTTCCTTGATCTATTAAGAAAATGTTCAAGTTAGGAGCTACTGACTGCATTTTTTTGTGTCTTGTCATGTGCATGTTTTAAAACTACAACTCTAATATTTCACTGCTTCAGGGATCTGCATAAATCTATGCCTCTTTTTTTCTTCTGATAAATGTGAATATATTTTTGTACTCATCTGTCTTGCTGAATTACTCCATTATTGTTACTTAATTGGACTGCTATGAAGCCCAGTATCATTAACATTCAACCCTCATGGCAAAAACAAAGTTGAAAGGTTTGCAAGGTACATGGAGGTGGCTGACCCCAGTGTTCAACCTGGTTTCCCCGCAAACTCGTGCCTTGTTTTTTTGTGCAGGTAAAAACTGTATGGTTCCTTAATGCCATGCCACAGCTAACCCAGATGTGAGGTGTTAGAGCAATGAAGCATTTTGCGTCACTGTAGTTTGTCAGTAGAGGAACATAAAAGCAGCATAGTAATGCTTCTCTGGTTAGAGAATGTAATTGCCTGCACTGGTGATTTTCTTCTTGTTTTCTTGCCACACTATAGAACTACTCCTACCACATTAAGATTTTAATGATGGACAGAAGTTTTATTATTAATGATCTTAAAAGAACCTGATGTTTTTCAAATTCAGTAAGTTACTCATCAAAGTGTAATATTTGAGCTGAGAGCAGCCAATGTCCAAGAAGCAGAAGACACCAGTGTAAAAAAAAGACATTGGTACTTGGGGGATCACGATTTCTTGGTATTTTTCAGGTTTGGATCGTTTCATTCCATTTGCCAAAATTCCCACAGTACTCTCTTGTGAGCTTGGTGTTGCTTCTCTTTTTTCAGACTATACTTACTGTACATTCAGCTGCCAGAGATTAGAGTTGACTTTTATGATTACTACCGAATTTCCAATATTGTGATTGAAAATATATGTATAGATACACATATATGTATGTATATATGCACAGTGAATGGTTTACATTAAGGATTTTGGAACTTGTGGGATAAAATGAACTCAAGTGTAATGCAAATGTATATTACCACTTATACAGAGAATAGTGTGATTCATGTTCCAAAGCCAAATGAGTTATAAAGGAGATAACCAAGTTGCTTTTGTTATTATTTTTAAATTATGCATTTGTCATCATCTCCCTTTTAAAGTAAAATGATTTAAAATTTAGTTTATAATTTCTTTTCATATTTCATAATTTGAATTTGAAATGATACAAAAATTTATACATTTCTAGAGTATTTTTGACTTTGGAAAAGAATTTAGACCACAAGCTTATGCTAAAATGACTTTGAGGCAGGTCTATAAGTATCGCTGAGTATTATCTAAATGACTATTTTTATGAGGAATCAAAAAGGGGGGAAAAATACCAATTTCTTCACGACTTTGAGTACAAAGCCTTCATTAACTTAAAAATATGCAACTTAGATCCCACTAATTCCTTGGTGACTTCTTCATTAAATTGAGCATACTTTTATTATAAGAAATGCAGGTTTTATATCCAGAGTAGACCTATGCATGCATATTTAGCTAAAAGTAAGGAAAAAAAAAGATTCTAAATAATTTTGATCCTCAATTTTCTAAGCTATCATTTTTCTCCATCAGACACATGGTATTTGTTATATTGTAAAAACAGGAAAGAGGTAGGTTTGAAAGGCAGTTTGAGAGAGGTTAGTCTATAGTGTTGCCAAGCCTGAAAATTACTATATGGACAAAATAGTTTTAATGCATTTTCCACTGTACTAAGGTCATAGAAAAGAGCAAGAGATACAACTGTGCAGTGTCAATAAATTCTCACCATCCTAGCACTGCAAAGTAGGGGTATCCAGTAGGAAAGTCCCTGTAGTAGTGCAATATTGCCAAAAAACAGTAAAGCCTCTGTAATTATGGCATTTGAATCAATAATCATGGTACTTTTGAATCTTTAATTTTTGACCTCTTAAAATCTTTCAAGGTTATTCCACATGACACACACCAAAAAAAAACCAATACATATTGTAATAGTAGAAGCAGTGTACAGGACACATTATTCGTTAGTCCTGAAAAAATTATATAATACAATTATTTTTTAATGCTGAAAAAGCTCATCATATCTCTGCAGAACACTCCTATCTCGCACATATCCAATCTTTAAGCTTTTTTTTCTGCAGCCATAGGGAATACATGCAACATTTCACAGGCTAGGGCAAGTTGCAATGGCTTATTCTGATAAATAGTGAGACTGAGGTATATAGAATCATATTTAAAAGATTTGCCCTAAAATTTTTGTTGTTATATAAAAAAGGTTGATACTTTGAACAATCATGTAGTGCAATAGCTGTCATCTTGAAAAACTTTTTGTACAGTAAGATTTGGGGCTCAGGGTTTTGGCTCAGGTGAAAATTCTTATTGGAAGGAGCCAGTGTCTTCCAACACATTTAAATGCACATTGTCAATAGGGAGAACATGTTATACAATCCTTCTCTGACAACTAATGGCTTTTTTCCTTGTCCAAGAACCTTTTCCTTTTTTTTTTTTTTTTTTTAATTAACAACAGAATAAATGCAAATATATGGAATATCTGCTTTTTGCAGTTTCTGCATGCTCTTGAGCTATATTCACAAAGAGGCATGCAAACATCCATCCGGACTCAAATAATAGATAACAGCTCCATGAAAATCTAATTCCATACACCTCATCTCCTGGAGTCGGTATGATTTTTTGATATTAAAACAAAGAATAAAACTGCAAGAGAAAATTAAACATTTTAAACATAAGATGATAATGGAGCAGATATCTTTTTGCGTTTATTTGCTGCTTTGCATTACTCCTTCATTCACCTATGACTTTCATATGTGAAATTCAGAATTCCATGAAATTGACACAATTACAGTGAAATATTATTTTAGTAAGTCATAAATCAGAACTTTTATAAACATATTATTAGAAAATCTTAAGAATTATTGATTTTATGGTAATTTACTAACTTAAATATGTAGCATTAGATATGTAAAATAAAAAAGTGAGTTGCTGAAAGAATTGCATAATTAAAAAATGAATGTGTAACTATACTTATAGGAACAAGAGTTCTCTGTTACTCCTTAAATGCCTATATTTTTAACAGTGTTTGATATTCCTTTTGGTTCTCTCACTATGCCTTGCCACAGTACACATACAACAATGTTGAACTCATTTCAGTTTTTACAACACTGTAAAATAGTTCCTGCATTTTCTTATTATCCAAGTTGATGGACTAATTAGAAGCAGTCAAGGTTATATCTAGGTGTTCCAATAAAAAATGGTTCTAATTGCCCCGAGACTGAGGATAATTCAATTACAAATCTTTTCAATTTGATTCATTCCTTTCTTCCCAAGAAAGGATTATGTTGATGGGTTTCAGGTAATGGAACTTGGTGGCTTAGGAGGGGCATTAAAACATCCTTCCAGCTTTAACTAATGTGATTAAGTTTTATGAAGTTTGTTTTTCTTCTTAAAATCTTACAGAGGTCAAGTGCTCATGTGATTCCCTTGGAGCAGTGGTTGAGAAGTTGGTTAAGAGAGGACAGGGTAGTAATCTCTTGAAATGTGCTCATTAGTTTTACAAAAGATTAGCAAAATTGTTTCCCACATCACACAACCTGAGTTAATAAATGAAAAAAAAGCATAATGCTTTACAACTCCTTAATTAATTAATCTTGGTATGGGCCTGCTCCTTGCATAATGCTCCTGTTATTAGGTCATGCGTCTGTGATCGTTACTGGATAGAAAGCCAGGCTTGACAAATATTTTGAAGCTGAGTTCAAACCTTTGCCCTGTCAGTAATCTAAACTGGATACCTACTGAGTTGGCAAAAAAAAAAAAAAAAGAAAGAAAAAAAGTTACGGTCTCATCCTTCCATGAAACGGGAGAAGAAAGGAATTTGTCGTCTATCTTTGACTTTACTTTTAGAAAAGTATGTCTGTTATATATTTCTGTTACTGGCTATTTATATAATTGTTTGTATCTGTATGTTTTATATGAATTGGATGTTTGACACTAAGGAAAGTGTCAAGTGGAAGTGTCCAAGCAAATCATACCATGCCTATGTGCTTTGTCCAATGATAGATGTTAGTAAAGTTTTTCAGAAGATTGCCATAAATAAAAGATAGAACTAAAGTCAGTTTTTAGACCTGGATCTAGGGTTGCTGAAGCTGGAGTCGTTCTGGAGGAGTAATGGATTCTTGCAGAGATCTGCGCAAATTCTGGTAATGTAACTATGTTTGAATTTATGGTTCATTTGTAGGTTTTGGTTGATGTTTGTTTTTTTACTGTCCTGGAAAACATTAAATGTTTGAGTTTGGTAGTCTAAGTTTAAGGAGCATAAGTTTTATAAATGAACGAGAGTGTACTGCTGACTATACTTGTCTGCACACCAAGAAAGTACTGATTTAAATGCTTTAGAAGCAGGAAAAGGCAGGAATGATATTTTTAGAATACTTTGAGGCACACTGTAAAGAAGGAGGTTGAAGTTTTGCAAAAGCAAATGTTCCAGTATTACGAGTTCACTCTGCAGAGAAACTTCCCATCACACTTGTGGCCATGTGACAAGAGGCAAAGATTCCTTCTTGCAGTCAGTCATTGCGATACAGTTCTGCAAGTTGTTTGGGAAAAGCATCTAGCTGTAATATAGCCACTGTGTCATTCTGCAGCTGCTTTGCTGCCTTGGACTGAGCTTTCAAGGCTACCCCAATAGGACTGTTTTTCCCCCGATAAAGAAAAAAAAAAAAAAATAAAGGAAAATAAGTCCTGAAACAGCTCAAACATCTACCATGAACACCATGAACAAAGAATAATAAATAAAAAAAAAAACAGATATACCACTTGCAGACGTTCAGAGTGTGACTTGTACCAAGCTTGCTATTTATTTGTGCACTATCTGCAAATATTAAAAAATAAGAGACAAAAATGATTGGCAAATTGTATGTGACCATTCTTTGATTGTGTCTCTCATGAAGATAAAAATTAGCAATTGGACTTATATTCTTTTACAGAAATTAATTAATTAATTTGCATTAATAATTTCTCACAGTTAAACCAGAATAAAATCAGAATCAAAATGCTATATTGGTTTATAAACAAAACATAGTTCATTCACTTGCAGTAAACATATACATTTGGGTTTAATATCAGTAAGAGAACAGAAAATTTTCTGTGTGTTATAGGACAATAACAGTGGAAAAAAAAAACTGTATTCCTAAATTCCTTACTATCTCTACGTAAGACTTTTTCCATGATGTAATTTACTATGATTTTTTTTAATTATTTCATGTTTTCTTTTACGTTAGATGTTTTTATTCTCAAGACAATGTTTAGGAATATGGAAAATGTTGGAATTCACTGCGTGAAAAGTGAGATCTTAATTCAGTTATAAATGCTTATGCTTTGGTACATATTTTATTTTTATTTTATGTCTTTGTTTTGTTCATTGAACCACTATAATGACACTTAAAAATATACTTCCTTTAATATTCTTCCTCTAATCCCTGTAGCTATTAATAACAGAAGTAAGATAGTAAATATAGTCTGGAAAAATGATTATTTGGAAATCAGGCCTTAAAATTAGCTGAACATTCTACAGCATACTTCTATTACGGGCTTTACTAAGGAGTATGTGCCATGTGCTTTTTGGGCAAAAATTGTTACTCTTAAAGGTTGATCTCTTGTCTCCTGCAGATTATTGTATCTTCAGTTCATCTGTAGCAGTAGTCATAACTGTCACATAGAAATAATATGTGTATCATTGCTTAGTTATATCATGAAAAAAAGGTGCATTGATTTCAGTTGGTGACTTTTCTATTCTATTTAAGTCTTGATTTTAGAAATATTTGATGGTGATATTGTGTGATATCATGTAAGAAATGAAAGAAATGATAAGAGAGTATTGTAGTTAAGTCATTAGTTTTCTTTTTTGATCTAAACAAAAAATCTGATTATGTTTATGAAGCATTGGCTTATTAAGCAGACACGTTTTTAATAAACATGAAATATAATTATTTTATATGTTATATATTAAGGTACAATTCATTTAATGCATCTGTTCACAGCATATTTACATTTTTGCAGCAACTTCTTTATTGTCTTTAAAAATAGGTTTTTAAAAAGCAGTAGATTCTCCTACTTTATGAAAGTACTCTGTTGCTCAAAAATACTGTTGGCGTAAGTCTTCATTATACATTATTTAGAGGCCTTGATTTTGTGGTGTAGGACTTGAGATATTATGGTTTTATAGAAACTACCAAGTCTTACCTTTCACTGAAACTCTAGAAGACACATTGGAGGATAGATCTTTCAGAGATTACTCTCATTTGAAACTTATGTTTATTCAAAATTTTCATCTTAGTCTTGTTTCTGATCACAAGCTTAAAATTGAGGCCAACTCAAGAGCTGGAAATGATAAAATATCCAGTAAAAAAAATGGGGCCTCAGCTAAAATGCATCTTACACTGCTGCTGTGAGCAGGTTTCTCTCATCTTTCCATGTGCTTATTCATTTTTATCTAAAAATTAGTCAGCACACTATAATGGCCAAACCAGTCAAGTACTGCTATCTTTGTTTTATTATTACTATCTAAGGAATTCATGCTTATGATCCATTTTGACTTATATAGAGTCTTTGCATTAATTAAATTCACTTCAAACTAAAGTTATTCTACTCAACTGTATAAATGTGCCTTAATTACATGAATAGATCTATAGCCAGATCCCTGAATCAGTGCGGATTAAAACATCATTTCACAGCCAAACAGAAACATGTTCCTAATCACTGCACTTGAATTATTGTTATGTAGCTTGGGGCTTGTATTAAAATCACTGAATAATTGCAATCAGATTATTATAATCAAGTACAGGAGCAGTAATTACAGGTTGCAGTCATTTTAAGCTGCCCTGGAAGTCCCATATACTGATCATATGCATATTAAAAGTTTATGTTAGTGATAAAATTAATGAACAGGATTATAAGCTCCGGTCTGTGAGATAGGTGTCACAAATCTTTGTATTTTGCATGGCAAGGGCATCCAACATGTTTACATGCCTTTCTCTGCTCACATCAGAAAGCTATTACAAAGCTATTACAAAGGGCGGATGGCAGGGGAAGATTCTCCATCTATTTTCAGAATAATCTGCAGCTTTGTTTGATTTAAATTTAAGTCTTGCTTAAAAATATCATCTATTTTCATTGTGAGACTATATCGGGGCTATCATTCATACCTATTTATTATATTCACAAGTAACATACAGAGAACTGTGCATCAGGCAGAAGAAATATTAAACTTTTTAAACAAAAAGACATGAGAGACATAAAGTTTTATTTCTGGGCCTCTTGTAGGAAAACATGAAAGGGAAATTAGGTCAGGAAAGAAGAAGTAAAACTTTCCCAAGCTACTTCATACTGTTTGGTTTCAGAGACACCATAAAGTAAATAGGTATTTCTGATTTCCTGAGAGCTGTATTAAAAACAGAAATCCATGGCATCTTAATATTATGATTAAAAGACAAAAAAAAAAAAAAAAAAAAGTATTGGTTTAACTATAATAATCTTGGTCTTTGAATCAAATAATGAATATGGAATATGAGACAGGAATTGGGCTGTGATGGTCTGGATCTAGAATTAGAACCTGAAACTGAAAAGAGCAGTAGAGCTCCAAGGGCCTCTCCTCACAAAGAAATGTCTTATGTGAATAGATTTGCTAGCCACTGCATCATTTTATCAGCAATTTTATTCCTGATTCATGGAGAGAAGGGGTTAAGTGCAAAATCAAGGCTAAGAAGGACAAACTCAAAAGAATAGTTAGAGTGAGCATGGAAAGAAACCTTATGGTAAAGGTCCCAGATTGTATACACACCACAGCAGAATTTTGTCCAGACCTTTATTCAGATACATAGAGGGCATAAATTTCTGACAATTAAATGTGAATGAATAAGAAAATGACATTCACAAGGACTAGACAGACCAGCAGACTGATGCTATGCCAGCCTCACAGACTTTTTACAGCCACCATGACAGCCAGCATAAGCCAGATTAAAGGCCAACCAAACACCCAGATGCTGCTGCTGGAAAATTACTTATTACAGCTCAGCATCTGGGTTACAAAGCTGCCAAGTTCACCCCATGGGTGCCCACAGTGGTTGGCTCAGATGCTGGACCAGACAGAAGGGGAGTGGGCAACATGGAATATGCTGAACAACACAGTTAACAAGAAGATGATACAGCGCCAAGTGAGTAATAAAATTGCAGAACCTGCCAGTGAAGCTTAGAACTTACACAAATACTGGTTTAAGTTTATAAACAAGAGTTTTGTGGATTTTGTTAAGCAAGAAATGTCTGTTTAATTATTGAGATCCAGTGGTTTTGATTAGATCCAACAGTGTGACCTTCTAGGAGCTCCTAAATGGGGGAATCTGGAAAACACAGGTTCCAAAGCTCCACTTACAAGAGTACCCTAGCAGTAGCCTGTACCAGATGTTTCAGAGGGAAGTGTGAGAATAATCAGCAGCAGTGTACTCCACTTATCACAGCTGATTTTTCTAACTTCTTTCAGCAAATGGGTTGTCTTGGATACTAGGAAGAATTGTCCTTTCTGTATGTATTGAGAGGATAGGATAGGATCTTATGTGCAGGATAGGATTTTATGTACAGGATGTGAGTTTTCTTTTTTTTCACTTGCAAAGAAAAAGAAAAAAAAGTCAACTGTTTACCTAAAATGTCTTCCTTATGCTTAATTTCGTCCTTCTAAAATAAATAAAAGAAGAAAAAGGAGTTCTTTTTTTATGAAACTCACTCTGGAGCAATTATATGAATTTCATTTGGAGGAAAAAGAAAATGGATAAACCTAAAAGTGTAAACAAACTATAGAAAAATCTTAATATTTCTGCAGTATAATTAATCATTGTTTTAATAGTATTGAAATGCATGTATAGTTGTAGAGGAAATATATGTCTGTCTTACAAAGTAGCAAGGAACATCCATCTGTAGTTTCTGCTGTTCCTGTAGATGCACAAATGTGAGCATCTTGTGGGCACTTTTTCAGAGAAAACTTGCAACTTATTCATGAAGCACGGTGTAGCACTGTGCATAGGGAATTAAAAGCTTCATCTTAGTATTTATAAGCACATATCTAAAGAAGCTTGTATATAATGAACTATTGTATTCAAAAAATTTTGCATGTATTGCTTGTACAAAGTGCTACAGAGCTGAGATTTTAGAAAGAAACCACTTACTGGAATTTGCTACTGGAATCTGCTACCTCTGTGGAGAACCATGATAGTCTTTACGTAGTTGAGTGGTGGTGATGCTTAGAGAACACTTATCATGAGGAAACTCCCCAGCTGTTTACACATACTGCTATATTGATCACTAGAATCTGGATTTAACCGAGACATGAAAGTTTCTAGCAACAGGAAGGATTTTGTTGTTGCTGTTTGTTTTTTTTTTCTTGCAAAGTCACAACATGTTTGATTTTAAAGGCCTGTAATTTGCACACCTTGGTGAAATTCCTGAAGAGCAGCATTCTTATAAACAAACTGAGAACATAGAAAACTTATTGAGAAATACTGTTTGTAATAAATATTGTGTTGCCCACAGGCAGCCTTCTATTTGTGTTACCTTAACAGATCAGCTATTCATCATCCTCTAAAAGTGCTCCTAGAAATGTGATTTAGGATTTCAGACCAGCAATTGCTTTCTTACTGGTTAGACTGCTTTGTTGTCCTACAGACAGTGTCCACCCTCCTTTTCCAGAGGGCCAAGAATGAGGATTAATTTTAACCCAAGTGCTTGTCAATATGTTGGAAAGTGTAGGTAAGTATTGCAAGGTCTTCTGACTTGACCTTCTTATTTGTGATAAAACATGGACTCTTCCTGTTACATTTGAGCTTAACTTTTGGTAAGGAACAAAACAAATATAGCTCTTCTCTCTGAGATGTTTTTGCATCTCTCTGAGGCACAAGCGAAGTCAGAGATACACTGAAAAGAAATTTCTGTACCATCATATAGAGTGTCAGCTCAATAACGCCTCTTTTCTTTACATTTGCTTGGGACTTTAGGGACCAAAAGAGCAAAGACAGATATGCAAGAGAAGTGTTTTCAGATGCAGGAACAAATCATGGAGTTAACCCAACCTGTTAATGGAAGAAAAATATCTGCAATATTCCTTTCTTGTTTTGTTGTTTGTTTTGTATGTTGTTTTTGCAAAATAGAATAAAATGTAGGTGCTGCAGAAGTAATTCCTTGTACTAAGTTTCAACATGTTCAAGTAATTGTTTTATATACACTTTCCTGTAAATTTTTGGAAAACCGGATATCAGAGCCAGTAATACAAGGTTTTTGTTGTTTCTTCCTCTAAACTACTATTTCAGTAAACATATGCACAAAACTCATGATCATCTAGATGCTCATGTAGATTAAAACTAAAACCCAATTCTACAGGAACTGTGAAAGAAGATGAATGTTGAAAACAATATGCCTCTTAGAAAAATCCCCTGGCTCATGATTTGTATAGAAATTAAGCAATTCCTCAAGAAGTTGCTCTTCAAATTAGCTGAAGGTGAAGTGATAAACTCAATTTTATCAAGTTATGACATCATATTGTGATAGCACAACAGAACTTTTCAATAGCACTTGAAGACCCATTTACCTAATGGATTTTATGAGACTAAAATGAGCTATGTCAAAACTAATAACTGTAGAGGACAGATGGGTATCAAAAGGGTTTGGAATATTCTCCTTGAAGTTGAAGGCCTGGTTAGCTCTGCCAGGTACAAGTAACAAGTACCTGTTATTAGTATCAGGGTAACTTGAGGAGTCCGGGTCCTGAAAAATAGGATAGATATATCTATACTATTCAAAACAAGATTGTGAAGTTGTCCTCAAGTACAGTATCTTTTAGTGCCTAGTGGTGAAATTTCTCTGTTTTATAAGGTAATTTAGCACTGGTATGCATTTATAATGCCATTACTTCCCTTGAAAGAAGTGTTTTAATAGCAAATAATAGAGAAAAAAAAGTACTGAATTTGAGGAGTGCTACATTAATGATTGCACAAAGTTGCTAAGAACCTGTCTTGTATACACTTGAACCAGTGGCATGCTGGAGTTCAATATATTACACAACTGCTAAATTAAAAATAAATAGGTAAGCCAAACTAAATAAGCAAGTTAATGGAAAGCAAATGGCTTCACTAGTCAGTATTTTAGAGGTATAGACCTCTAATCTTTACTTGACTTCTCCATCCTGCTGCTCTAAAAGATGCAGCCCAGCTTCCACTGAATCTTAGTAATTCTGACTTAAGTGATTTGACTGCTTCATTCTGTCTTCAACGTTACCTCAGTCTGCAATATCCCCTTGATTGTGAATGCTACTTTGTATTTTTGAGGTTTAGTTGTTAGTTCAATAGTTCTGAACTGCTATCTGCTTCAGCAGGACCTGAACTATTTCTGTGTCTTGATCATGTCTGAAAGTATATTAGAGTTTGTATTCTTCGGTAGACTGGAGTAACCTCATCGTTGTTTCTTTAAAATAGAAAATATCCTCTGATTTTTATATGGTGAAATTGTTACGATCCATGCATATTATTATCCTATCAATCTTATTTGCAAATATGTATATATAAAAAAAACTTTGTTACTCTTTTTGACATTAAAATAAGGAAGTGACAGTTCCCTTTCACAGGAGGAGAACTAATTTGGATTTCTCCCACATTCTTCTTGTGGCCTATGGCAATCACTTGCAATCTTAAATATAACATGTCCTTTAATACAACAATAATAATGACTTGAGAATTAGGTCTGCTCCTCAAAAGAGAGGCAGGGGGAGGGTCAGAGAGGGAACAGCAGAGTAAAGACCAAATTTTAGGAGAGATACTAAAGAAATGTAAGAATGGTGTATTTTTAGAGGTTTTAGTCTTGTAATGTTTTACTGTTCTCCATGCATTAAATAACAGCTAAAATTAGCACAATAATTTGGAAGTTATGGTATAAAAAAGAACAAGTAGAAAAACTCTGCAGAGCAGGGTTTCCAATGAATCTGAGTGCTACTGATTAACACTAGTTTTTGAAATGTTAATTAGTTTTACACTTAACAGCTTGTCATTGTCTAAAAGGCCATAGGAGCAAACCTTGCAGAGTGAAGGCTGAGGAGTTTTTAACTCCTTGGTGACAAGAATTGGCGCACATTCCAATGCGCTCAATAGCACCATGAGCAGACAAGAATTAATTAGCTTTGGTGATCTGTAAGATAAAAGAATGCAAGTATCTGAATTAGTTAGCAATGACAAGAGGGTGAAAGAAATATTAAGCAAATTAAGATGTACACAGTAGTTACTGTCCAAAATCTAACTTGATCTCACTTATCAGGATTAAGAACTTTTCCAAAATATGAAATTCTGTCTCTGTAAGCATGGTATCTAACAGCATACACAGTAGTTTTATTCATAATGAGTGCAAGTAGAAGGCCCATTGAAGATTGTGATGTATGCTAAATTGAAGGAAGTAGAAGAGATCAGATAATGATAATGTAGCAATGTGTATTCATTATATATTTCATTTTAAATCACTGCTTTCAAATCTGTGAGAATTCAGACAAGGCTATTTGAAGGAAGGGGAGTGGCCGTTGGCCCCTAAATGAAGATTCATCACTTTATTTTCAATGAACTAAAAGCTGACATCAACAAAAAGTTCTAGGACTCAGTAACTACTTCAGGACTTTGTATACAGAGCCTGATTTTGCTAATGCTCAAATAGCAAACGGGAGATTAAATAATACTGAGTCCGTGATGAAGTGAGCAGAGAGCCCTGATTTACCCTCATCTTCCCACTAGTTTCTCCTCTGGCTTGGTTATCACCATCCTGAAGGCTGGAAGGAAACATGCTGTATTGATGCTTATTTTGTATGAGTTCCTGCAGATTTGGTTCTCTGAGTCTATAAGTAGAACAATTTTCTTGCACACTGAGATCATGTATATATTTTAAGTTGAGAGAGAAGTGGAAAAAAATTCAACATTAAATTTGAATTAGGCAAACCCATAAACACTCCATTTAGGTTTCAGGTTTGCCACAAAGCTCGGAGAAGTTGGCAAAGCAAACACAGTCTTTCCAGTGTGTGCGCTGTGGAAGTGATATCCTGCAGTGTGGAAGTACTCTTGGCTTACCCTATCGTTTGCTGAACACCTTTCTAGATTATTGCAATTTGCAGCATTTGACAGATTCAAGGCAAAAATAGAAAATCTCTTACTGGTTTGAGTTTCTGTGTGAAGACTTCAACCACTTCTGCTTTGCAAACAGGCCAAATTGTTTCTAAATTCAGAAACTGGGTTCATGGGTTCTCTTCTCCCTTCCCTTCTCCCTTCCCTTCTGCCTTCCCTTCTCCCTTCCCTTCTCCTTTCCCTTCACCCTTCCCTTCTTCCTTCCCTTCACCCTTCCCTTCTTTCTCCCTTCCCTTCACCCTTCCCTTCTCTTCTTTCTCCCTTCCCTTTTCTCCCGGAGGGAGATGCTCTGCTAGTGGTTAGCACTGTCTATACAACTAATTATTGTACATTTTTTTTGTTATGTGAATTCTGGCTAAATGCAAAATCTTTAATTATGGAACAGTGCCCATCTGAAAATCCTTTCAGCTCAGTTCTTCCTTTTCCTGGAAAAAATCAACCAAGGCAAATGTAACTCTGGACCTAATTTGCATAGGTAAAGATTTTCAGTTGGAGCAAATAACCTTATTGTGTTTGTAAGCCTAAAAATTTCAAGGTTATTCTTCTTTATATGAATTTTCAAGAGGAACGAGAAAGAAAAAGAAACTTATTTTAAGAACTGGTTTTAGAAACTACATAAGCTGCATTATCTGTATACAATATGGGTGTAATAGTACATTGGTCAGCAACTATAATGTAAAAGGTAATGTGCAATAGTTTTATATGCTTCTCAGAACTATAAAGGAAGTGTGAGTGGATTTTAAACATTTTGATTAGCACCACAAAGATTTTAATGCTTTATTTAAGCATTTTGCTATAGGGCAAACACATTTGGTAGACAAGTAAAATGAAAGCACGGGCATCAGTTTCCCTGTTTTCTATTAAGTAATGTTGCGAAGTAAGCAGAAGTTGGATTCAGATATCAGATAATTATCTCCACACTATGTGTCACAGTAAATAATTTTAATTGGTTTAACTTCAGGGACCATTACTGGCCTAATTAGAAACATGAAAAGGCTACAAGTATTAGGAAATATCCGGAAGGAATGAGAACATTAGCAATTCTGTCAAGCCATTTTTAAAATAGTACACAGTAGCAGACACATTTCAGTAAAAGGCAGATTACTTGAAAGGTGCTTCTAGGAAAACAGTACTTGTGGGTTTGTAATAAGAGAACTTGATGGCTAAATGCAGAGATTTTGTAGTGGCTGACATGTTATTACTGCATTAAAAGTGCACTAATCTTATTCTGATTGCAACTTTTAAAGACATAGACTATTTCTGCATAATGCAAGAATAACAGAGTTGTAAGAGCTTAGGGGCAGTGGGGAAGAGGAAGGAATCCCTATGACAAGCAAATTCGTTTTTTTTTTTTTGTTTTTTTTTTAAGAGCGGTTGTGTGTAGTTTGGGTGGGAAATTTGAACGACTTCCATTGAAAATGTTCATTTTCTTCACTGCTTCAATGGAGCTATATAAAAACATCTTTTGGATTCCGAATTCTCCTTATTTCTATCTGACAGTTTGGATAATAT
Source organism: Crypturellus tataupa (assembly GCA_034781795.1). NCBI lineage: Eukaryota > Metazoa > Chordata > Aves > Tinamiformes > Tinamidae > Crypturellus > Crypturellus tataupa. Next base: position 760,808 of record JAWLRI010000560.1, read on the forward strand.
GCAAGAATTCACATTCCAAATGAAATCATGGGGCAGTGATCATGCACTGAGTGTTTTCTTCTTGTTTAAGTCTTTCCACAGCTTGTGATGATTAAGGTAAGTTTTAAATATTCCATACAGCTCAATGGCTTAGAGCTCTTGGGGCATTTGGCTCATTTGTTAATGAAAGCCAATGGGCTAGCAGTGGTGAGCTCGCAAGACACTGTTTACCAGAGCTCAGATCTCTACCAAATGGTTTCCTCTTAGCAAACTTCATATGGACAGACCTTCCCTGCACTTGCACTGAGCTAGTTTGCATAAATATTATAAAAAATTATGAATGTTCCCCTTTTTTGAAAAGAACATGTGGCTAGCTTTGAATTTATTCTGTCACTGCAGTTGATAGATGTTTTGTCTAGTTATTCTGTTTTCAGAGTATTTATTGGTCACTTAACCCCTTTTCAGAAGAAATTGCCTTGCTTTCAGGTGTACCTAGCATCACTAGAAGACATGTTGCACATTTTGGAGAGTGGGGGGTAGAGCAAGGAGGGAAGGCATGCCAGTGAATAAAAAGTGATGCATGAATTGCTACAGACTCCAAACGTTTGGGTTCTCATCCTTGCAGTGTTTTGTACAATATGTCTGAGATGTTGCAAGTAATACCATAGGGGAAAATATTATGATGTCTTTAGGTGAATCAGCATTTGTTTAGTGTTGTGCTCTGGGTTGGTCAAGAGAAGCAGGGTAAATTGCCAAGGAGGAGTAGTAATGAGGACAGCTTTGGAACAGCATCAAAGATTTAGGCAGCATGTATGGTTGAGCAAGTGATCGACACCTGCCCTTGCTATAGCAAAGGACATTTTTGTTGATACTTTTAGGAATATTTCTATATAGATGTAAATTATTGTGTAATATTTTCTTTATCAATTTCTGTTCTTTTAACTTGTGGGAATTCTGCTATGTACACACATGTCAAAAAAAAAAAATCTTATTGTTTCTCATCTAAATCTTAAGAATATTCCAGTCAATGAGTTCTAAGCTTGTGGACCCTCTAACTCCTTTTATATTGTATCTAGTTTCAGTAAGCATAATTTTTGTCTTATAGAAGACAAGCTTAGTTTTCCTTTTTCATAACTCTGCTTTATCAGTCTGCTCATGTCCACAACAAAACAGTTTCAATACTTATAGGCTCTCTGAACATTGTAGCCTTGTTCTGTTAGAGCTTTTCTTATCCTGCCTCTGTATCATGCTTTAGGGAGGGCAGTCATCACCAAGCAAAATATGAAACAAGCGAATATATTGTTTTCCACAGAACATTCTTTTTATTTTATACTGTGAAAAGGGCCAATTGATCTTGCATGGGATATAAACGTAACTCTATCTGCTACTTTGGTGTGAATACATGGAAGAAATGAACTGCTGAAATTGCTGAAACTGAGTTCCTCTAGGTAATAAATACATATGTAAAGCTCTAATTTTTCAAACTGAGGTATATAACAGCATGGACATGTAAGACTTGCAGAACAGAATTATAGTGAAATGACTTTCTGTGACTGGCTAGCTTTCCAGTCATCTGAAAGGTTTCAGTGGCGCATGGTATGTTTTTTGCAACTTAACCTGAAAAAATACCACAGTAGCAGAGGTTAGAAGTAGATAAGGAGGTAATTTGGAGTATAATAAGAACAGCAGAAGAGTTTCTCTGTGTCGACAGAGTTCTCTAAAAAGGCAGGTGTTTTAATGGCACGCTCAGCACCTGTCCTTAGCTTGAACAATTTTCAAACGAGCCAGAGTTTTTCTTCTTGTGTCAATTTGGTGCTTCACCTTCAAGAAATAAATGTTTTGATTCTGTGTATGCTTAAGAGTTGAGGATAAAGTACTTAAAAAGAGGGTTCAACTGGGAATGATGCCCTGGGAGATCAGTTTAATTCAAAGTTTAGCCTTTGACATGCCTTTGTTTGCCATAGGTTTGCCATGAAACCTATAATAGCATAAGGAAAAAAAGAAGTTGTACCTTCTGAGGAAAGCTCCTTCTACCAAGTTAGAGTAATTCTTGAGTACAATAAATTTGTCATGACTAAGTGTGGATAATTTATTAGTAAAGGCTACGAGTGTGGAGGCATATGTCCGCTTTTCGGTGTCTGATTTCTATAATAAGTTCATGAACATTATTTTTGATGGTGTGAATGAGAATGAAGTCGGTATTTGGCACTCACGCTTATGTCATCTTAATTTTGGTTCTATGTTTCGACTTTCTAACATCCACTACCGGAATCCGGCTCTTTGCCGAGTGCTCGGCGCTTTGCCGAGTGCTTTTTGTCGGGCACTCGGCAAAGAAGGCTTTGCC
>JAWLRI010000560.1:763140-790828 GCA_034781795.1 Crypturellus tataupa
AATGAGAGAATGCAGTATCTATCTTTTTACTCTTAAGGAACTTTGCCAGGGATCCTGGATCGTGCTATATAGGAGCATCCTGGCCCCCACTGAATTTCACCATATCATTCAGAGAGCCTGCTGCCTAAATAAAGATCCTTCAAACCTGAAAAGTCTTACCTGACAAAGAAGAAAATATGGTTTCACCACCATTATAAATTTAGAATTATATGTAGCACTATAACTCAACTTCTTGGGGTTTTTCTTCTTTCAAAAAAAGGTGCTGAAGATTTGCAGTCATCATTTTCTGCTCTCTTTTGCATCCAAATTGTGGGATTTGCTGTTCCATTGGTGTTGCTGGTCTGCATCTGACAGTGATTTTGCACTCTCAGGCTAGGCTTTTCCAAACACTGTAGCACTGTGAATCAGGGTTTATATCTGTGACTATCTCCAAGTTCCTTTATCTGTCCTAGGCAGCAGGTTTCTTATCTGACAGCCTTATAATTATGGAAGTAGCTGCATATTAATGATTCAGTACTTACATAAACAACTGGCCTTGGAGAAATCTAATGAACTAACTTGCAGGATTTGATTTTGCTTAATTAAATGTAAATAATGTTTAATGTTGTATGTGACAGGATTTCTCCAGAAACTTATGGACGTTTTTATGTAACCAAAGCACTGTTACGAATGCAGAGTGAGGGCCACAGTGAACATCATGAAATTGCACATGATTTTTTTTTTCAGTAATCATCCATCTGTCTATTCAAGTAGAAAACGCAGAGTATTTAATATCTGCCTATGATAGTGTATATTAGGAGATGCTTACACTGTACATAACCATTTGGTAACCTCTCAACTGTTTCTTTGCTTTCTCTCAAAGTTGGCAAATTACCTGAACAAAATCTTTGAATCTCAGTCACTGTCCAATCAACCAAAAACCTTTCTTCGATATTATCTTTTCCTTTCCTTTCTGCAATACTGTGTGTTAGCAATTTGAAGTATATTTAATTGTGCTATAAGCCAGGCCAACTTGGACCATCAGTTGCTGGGTCTCAAGTTCATCGCAGGGTCACATTTTGTGAGTGAGACTCAGAGCAAAATGCAGCGTAATTTTGCCACCGGTAGTGCTGGGCTAATTATTTTACTTTAAAACAACCACAATTATTTCTAATGTGTATGTGCATTATGTGTGTGAAATGTATATGCACATGCTTAGGTATATATGAAGTTATTAGTGGTTATGGTGTGTGCTAGTGTTTTCACTATTCCTTAAAATAATTTCAAATACTTCTATAAAATAATTTAAAGCCCTATAGAAAATATGCTATTTTCTTTGATACTGGGAATTTTTATAACACTCTACCTAGAATTTTGTGAAACTGCTCATAACATGACTGAGAGTCCCTGCAGGACTCTCAACCTCAGGGAAAACTTCAGGGAAAAGACTGAGGCATCTATTTCTGTTCCAGTCTATGCATCTCCATGTGCCCTCTGTGTAATTCAGATATGTGTGTGACGGTCCTGCCACACTGTCTGAGGACTATATGCACCCAGCTTCCTTTTTTTTAACAAGACTTTTTCTTGGGGCAGAAAGGGGTTAAAAGTGTTGCCTGTGATGAGAGCCTGGAGAAAGCTGGTGTTTGCTCAGCTGCTGAATGAGTTATCAATAATTGAATAAGGTCATTACCCGAGGAAGACACCTTGGATAAGAGAATGGGAAACGGCCTCCATGGACATTGTTTTTTTATCAATGATCTTTTTTCCCTGTCCATTCCTAAGGAATCTTGAAAGGAAACCAGGTTAGTAAACCATGGGCAGATGTTATCTGGGCAAGGAAGAGTTACTGACACCTGGAGAGGGAAGGGTAGTGCAGGTAGCATGTCTTTCAGGCTTCTAAGAGACGTGAATAGATTTGTCCTATGTTCTGTCCTATAGATTTTTGAGTCCTGGTAAACTTTTTAGTCGGTCTTGCAAGAGGACAGGTACTCTATTTTGATCCTGTGTTACACCTCTTGTCAGTGTCCCTCAAACAGTTGTTTCGTTTGGTTCAGGTTTTATTTTCTATGAATATATTCTTTTCAATGTGCCTATCAGTGAACTTTTTGGATTTAAGAGTGGTATACATATGTGAGATCAAAGCTGGGTTCAATGTCTCTCTGCTTTCAGTGCAACTTTAGTTGATGTACACTTCTAAGTGAAGTTTTTAGGCACAAATGTTGAGGGTAAGGATGGCACTATTGGCGTTTTTGTCTCTTTCCTTTTAGCTATTTGTGCTGCTGTAGCATTTCCCCTTGTGCTGTTGCAGGCAAGTCTGGACCATCCTGCTCTTAGCAGGAAAATCCTAATCAATTTGATGATGTCTGAGAGTCCAATGATATCTGTTATTTTGCAAAGAAAAATTGGCAAAAATTATTGAGAATATTTGGCTGCTATAATTATTTTTCTAGCATTGTTCTATTTTTGTGATATTTTAATCATTTTGAGGATTTTTATCAGTTTTACAATTGTATTTTGCCCTTGAGTCATCTTGATGTCTATTTCATAGAAGCTTTTCTTAAAATTTTATTGTTTATACATCTATCTCTACATGGGCTTTTAAAATGAGATCGAGCATTGGCATGGATTTGGTGATTTGGTTTTATTTATTTTTTTGTCTTTCTTCTCATTCCCTCTTGACTGCACTGAGCTTCCATTAACTTTCCATTCTAAGTCTGCGCACTGATGAGTATGTAAGTAAGATTGAGCTGCAGATCTGATGATGTGGAGAGCTGAATTAGATCTTCAGTAACACCCTCTAACATGCATGTGTATATGCAGACACATTTACTTTGTCTGTGGGCTCAAAGCAGGCAAAGCTACACAGAATTGCATTTCTGGGTTTTTTGTTTGTTTGTTTGTTGTTTTGTTGTTTGTTTTAATTTTATTCGGTTTTATTTTAAGCAAAGCAAAACCTCAGGCTTTTACCAGTCTGTGATTCTCTGCCCAGTCCTGATTGAGAATTCATTTCAGTGGAAGCACTGCTTTGTTTGCATTCATATTGTGTGCATAAATATAACTTTATAATTATGATTCAAGGGTTTATAATTGACACTTGAGACAGGGCAAACACTGTAAGGAAAATGTGCTAGTTGGAACCTGTCAGGTTATTGCAATATGAGTTAACAATTAGGTCTATATATTTTTATAGCTTTTGAGATGTTACTTGCTGAATTACACTTTGAAATGTGTATGTGTTTTCAAAACAAATGATCTAAAAGCCATGGGTTTTGTAACGCATACTTTTCTAGCATCTCCTATACCATTTTTGCCTTTCTCAACCATATTTGGCATTTCTGTAGGTAAATCAAAACTTCCATGTTGGTTCTGAAGCTTCATGAACATGCTGCAATTTGAGATCCTACAAAGACAATGTAAAACACACACAACAATGAGTAAAACTTCAAGAAACTATGAGTGTATTCATGTAGGTGTGGCATTCCCTGAATACTGTGTAAGGGACTTCTGATGTAAAACAGTATTTTCATGGGGATCCACACACACAGGGATACAGCAGAATATTGCTGAGACGTTTTAAGTTACCTTAAATGAACTTGGGGCTTCTTCAGAACCCTTAAACAGCAAAGGAAATGACCGTGAATGTGATGCACCTTGCTGTGCCCCCAGGGATGGTAGTCCTTGGCCAGCTTCTTACCATTTGTTTCGCATTTAACCAGATTACTGCATCACCAGTGGAGGTATATTGAAACATGCTGTTAATGACAAGTAGTAGTTGGTTCAAGATGGGACATTAATTCCAGGATCCCAGATGAGGAGATTTTTATCAGCCTTAACCCACTGTAAGCAATTATGGCAGAAATTCAGTTCGCAATCAGGAGCTGATCTTGGATTCTAATAAAGTATTGGAGTGTTTTCAATTTAAATTATTGTGATGAGGCTGAAAAAACACTTGCAGGGTAGCAGTTTGGAAATCTACTTACAGTGTGCCATACTTTGGGACTCTTTATTTCTTTCTCCTTTGGATAAAACTTTATACAACATAATGAACTGGGCTTCAAAGTCATTGCAATCTGTACAAACTCAGAATAGTATTACTTGCATCAGTAAAATTATTCCAGATTTACACCCATGCTAGTGAGATCAGAGGCTGGCCAATTTTGCTTAAGCTAATTAAAATAAAGAAAATCTTGCTTGAGTCTTGTACTGACTGATCGAGCGGGTAAAACATTTTCATTGTGTTGATATCGCCTGGTTTCACTTTGCAATGCATGTCTATTCAGAGTGGAAATGGTTAAATATGAAGAAGCCAGGTTATTACACATTTCAATTCCAGAGTCAAATATAAAAATTTCTATTATAGGGACAATTAATTACATCTCAAAATGGCAAATGTGCATCCTTGTCAGGTAGAGTGTACTCTGATGGCCTTTCCTCAAACACTGAATGTGGAGATTTGATCTCTTCTAATGGTGCTGAGAAAAGGGTAATTACGCTATGGTCAAAGCTAATTTGCTTTCTGCCAGATGAACTGTTGTATTTTATTGTACGCTGACATTTTAAAGTAATTACGGCACTGTTGACCTTAGACAATTCCAGTTGTATCGCTGTCTACAGCTGCAGCGTTCTACCTTTGGCTGGCAGACAGAGGCTGTAACGAGGTAATGACACGGACAAAGAGCACCATATGGGGCTCCTTTGAGATACACAAAGCCCAGTGAAAGGAAACAAGAAAATTTTAACATCATCATTACAGTCACACATTTTTTTCCAGCCATGAAGGATCCCATCCCTCAGTACACAAAATGCCCTCAGTAGTTTGCTTGCTTATATGCTGCATATCTGTGTGTTTTTCTTCTGTAAATGGCAGCATGCATTAAGAAGAAAGAGGTCAGGTAGAACTGAGTGTGACGGACTGGTCTTCCACTGACACGAGTTCAAAGGCTAAAGACTATTGATTGAGGTAAAAGCTTAGGTTCTTATCTAATGTTAAAGACACTTCTTGTTGTCTGAAAGCTGTGCACATAATTAGGCTGAAAGAAGAGCACTTCATCCAGAAAATCACTATAAACTGAGCTTCATTAAATGTAGATATTAGTCAATTTAAAAAAAGACGTTATTTTTCATTGATATGTTTTAATGAGGTATATCTGGTTGTCTTTTCTGTGCTAAGAAATATAAATGCATGCAGAGTGCTTCTTGGTTAGTGTGTTCCTGCTAGGGCAGAAAAATAGATTAATATCACTTGCAGAGAGTAATGCTTTATTCCCTTTAACAAAAAAAAAAAAAAAAAAAAAAAAAACAGAATATCAAATACAAGAATTTATTGCAGTGAAGAACTGGTAAAAAAAAAAACCTGAACTTCACTGTTACATTAAACATTTTCCTACTGTTTTGTAGCATGGGCTTTAGAAATGTCAAATTGTGCAAAGCATGCAACAAGATTTTACTTGTATCATGTTCTCCACCTTATGATAGGTGTAAAGAGAGGGCAAAAATAATTCTATAATTCTAAATCAGTTATCTCCTTAGAGATAGTTTTGCACAATGAAGCTTTGTTAGATACAGTAGAAAAAGGGTGATTACAGTTGGCATGTGTCAGAAAAATTACTTTAGAAGAGAAAGGTTAGGCCTTGCATTCAGTGTTACTCTTGAGTCCAAATTGATGATACCATTTCATAGACATCTTGCTTCCAATTTTGCACAGCTCATCTGGTTTTTGCAGGGGTTATGAATGCAGTTAAAAAGCATATGTTTTAAGAATTCCACCAATTCTGAAGTCCAGAATATGTTTATGCTTATTTACATCTTTCTCTTGAGGTACTCTTGAAACATACTTTTGTTTCCTTTTCCTTTTAATGCTTCTGTTATCCCATATTAAAGTAGAAGTGCTGGTACTGACTGAAGTAGACCATCACTCTGCACATAAAAGGCCTGCATAATCAAGCACAAATAAAACACCATCTTTGTGTCCAAAAGACAGTGACAAAGGGTGGAACCATACCAGCTGTATTATGACAGTGCCTTCTCTATTGATATATTGCAAGAAGAAATTAAGAGAAAGCAAAAAGAAAAGGATTAAAGGTGGCCCAGAATAAAAAAAAAAAAAAAAAATCTGAGTAGCATTGTAGCATGTTACTGTAAAGCAAGTGTGAAATGGAGAAGGGCTGTATCTTTTAACAGCAGACAAACATTTGTCCTTAATTCATTGCCAAGGTGTACAATGAGAAATAAATCATATTCCACCTGTTCATATTCATACTGCTGGCTTGGAATCAGAGGTCCGAGGATGTGCAATGACACCGTAAATCTTTATCTTTGCCCAGGACACAAACTAGCTAATTGTCAGACATCTAACAATCAGTGACAAAGAAAATCTGTATGTCAAAAGAGCAATTTATCCCAGCAAGTATAGACAAACGGATATTCCACAAGGAATTAGGTTAGATAATATCGAGAAGCGTATTTCCTACGTGCTCTTTTGAAATTTGGTTGTAATCTCTCCTGTGACTCTGTTACAAAGCAGATGGAATTTGCGGTTAGAACATCTCTATTGTAATGTGAGGTTATAAGTTGTAATTGCTTTTTATCCCAAACTGCATGCAATATTCTGTACATTTTGTGTGTATGCTGCAACAACCGAAACCCAAAATAGACCTTTCTTCATGCATAGACAACAGCTCTAGCAGATTGAGCCAGAACAGGTTTATCTTCCTAGCCAAACTAAGCTTGTCTCAGATGGATATTGCTCTTTATATATTGGATAGTTTCTCTGTAAAGAGTTACAAATTGCACCCCATTATTCCTATTTTATGCAGATTCCATATGTGACATGCACGGATTGCTACTCATGCAATTTGATTGGGAAATGGCTTGTATTAGGGCATGAGTCATTTGTGATCTTTTGTATTAGAGACAGGAATACATTTTTCTGAATCAATTTTCCAATCTTATTTTGAAGTTTAAAACTGTTGATGGTGCTACCTGCAGTTCTAGGATGAAATCCTGACTGAGGAAAGCTTCTATTTTAGATCTTTGTGCAGCCAAATTTTCACCTATAGAACTGAATTCTATTTAACATGATCTTTTATAAAGCCAACATAAAAGGTAAAAGTTGCATTTTATAATGAGAAAATTACTTTTACTATATAGACAACTGAAAATGAGAGAGTAAAACTGTGGAATTGGAAGGTGGAGACAAATACCTTGGAAAAGAAACAGTATCTTGGAAAACTGACAGCTGGTATATGCAATTGGGATGGAGATTCATATTTGGAAACATCATTTATCTCTACACTTGGAATTGAAGAATCTCTCTGAGCTTTTTCCATAGGAAGTTATTTGAAGTAATTCACAAGAAATCTAGAACTTTCTAAAAGTCCTAAATGTTATTTCTGTTATAACAGAATAATTCTCTCAACCTTACTTGAAATGAGCTAGTTTTCTGTGCAAAACTAGTGCTATAAAAGACAGTAACTTTAATCAAGTATATAAATTCATTAAGGGCCATACTAGCTCTATGTCAAGTATGTGACCGTCCAATCTGTGTGCAGTTAGCTGAGGCAATACTATCTCCTCATTACTATCTTGGATTTATTGTCCATGAAATAGGCTGTTGCCTGCTTTTCTGTCAAAACAAATATAAAGACTAATCTGGCACATAGAAATGTAAGTCAGAATATTGATTTGTACTAGCTGATCTAGATATACTTATCACAGATATTATAGTCTTTAGGAACTGTTGATATCTTCCATAAAAACACTTCCTTTTTAAGGAATGTTGTTTAGAGTGACCTTTTGTTTACTTTGTGCAAAATTAAAACATTGTACTTATCTCTTTTGTAAAATATAATATGTTCAGAAGTTTTCAAATGGGTCAGCTTTTTGCTGATAAAACTGTGACTGGTCAAGAAAGCCAAGAAACAGAATTATGAGAATAAATCTAGTGTATATGCTTTTACATTAGACAAAATTCCTTGATAGCTTAGTCTCCTACATTTAGGTTTTAGAATGAAGACTTTTCAAAGTAAATTAAATAAAAATACTTTTAGTAAATGTATATTTTAAAAGTCTTTTTTTTTTCATTTCAGTATCAACATTACATCCCTTAATTCATTTTTTCAATCTCAAAAAGTTTAGCCTGCTAGATTATAGAAAACAGAATCGTTTCTTAGCTTTGTTTCAAAAGTAATAGCATTTTCAATGTGTTTTAAACAGGAAGACTTAATTCAGTTCCTAGGGCACAAGTTACTATAGACAGATTATTTGATTTCAGAGGAGATATATGTGCATAATGTGTTTTGAGTATAACCCCAATTCTTGATAATTTTTGTACATTTATTCAACTTGGAAATCAGCAAAGAGGTAATGAAGAGTTCACTGGAGGGAATATTTTTTCAAACGTAATAAAAGAAAAAAAGAGGTAATGAGTGTCCATGTTATATATAACTCCTGTACTAGTTGCAGGAGGAGGATTAGTTTTATTTTTTTCTTCTCTTTCTATAATTTGCAATAATGTACCAGTAGTTTTTTTTTAATAGAGTTGAGTTTCAAAATGCGTGTTTTTTCTTCTAGAAAAGTAATAGGAACATTGGTCTAGATAGCCAAATCATTTATTTCATTTTTGGATTCAATGCCACACGAATGCTTTTTGTGGACTTCTATTCTTGACTGATAACCTATTTTCAGGATATATTTTCAGTTTATATTCAATATAGAGCTTTGAAATACCCTATTAACATCTGTACTGTTGTTTTACATCAGTGAACAGAAAGCTAGAAAGGACTTGCATTTTGTCAATGGGGAGATGCATGTTACCATAAAAGAAGCAGTTCTTGTTCTTTCTTTTAGGCAGGCAGAAGTTGATAGTAACACCCTTAATAATCCATTCTAATTCAGAAATACAAATTGTTGACAATTCTGTTAATATTGAAATATTTTACCACAAAAAAGTTCAGATTTAGAGGTAAAATCAAAAGCTTGATCAGAGTTTTAGCCTATGATTTTATTAGATCCTTCTTTGTTGCTGTTTGTTTTAAGACTTGCTATTGCTTTATTTCTACTGCTACATATTAATTTGCTGAAGACATGTTGTTTTGGGGGTTGTCTGGGAAGAATCTAGCCCTGTTTCTTCTAAACCATTTTTCAGAGCTGGATCAAGTCCTAGCCATTTGGCTGTTGACACTCAGGATAATCTGTGCTTTCTCTGGCCCTCCACAAATGCCAGAGGTTTCTGGGAATGGGTCCTGGTTCTTTCCTATTCATTTGGGCAAACCCTTGTTTACTGGAAAACATTGTGCCTCTTTGGATGCCTGCAGCAGCCACAAACTCGGAGAGGTAGAAAGATATTCCATTTCTTTTCTTTTAAATGCACAACTCCAGTAGTAATGAAGAGTTCTGGTACTTTCAGTAGCTGTCTATTAGCATTAAAGCATGTTCTACACCATAAGCTTCATAAGTTTCTGCATTCTAATCTTAAAAAAAAAAAAAAAAAGTTGGAGGGTTTCAGGTCATCCTCAGTTGAACTTTTTATTTTATGCTTCCTTTCCAGGAGCATCTAATGTACTTGATTTTAATACTGGCTAAGATATGATTGAGTGCTCTCGGGGTTTTTTGGGGGTGGGGGGAGGAAGGATAGCTTTATTTTTCTATTTATTTTATGTAATTACAAACAGATAAGTCAGAGCTACAAAATTCAAATATTATCCAACATTTAGCAGCCTTGTGGCTGCTCACAGACTCCCTATGCCCATTAATCTCAACTGGCATAAACCGTTATATTTAATTTAGTAAAAGTTTATTACATTTACCTCATCAGAGTGCAGGATTGTTTCAGAGTCACTTGTAGTTGAGTTCAGAAGCTCAGAGCATGGGTCATCAGATGCAAAGGCAGTCAGAAGATAAGAATCTTTTAAATTCATCTTATTTTGTCACCAAATTTAAGACAGTTTCAGAGAGTTGAAATAAAACTTTGTGCCCAGAAAAGGTTGCTATTGTCAGTTGTTTAGGCAGTGCAGGGCACTGGAGTAATTTGTCATGAAAATAGGATGTTGCAGGAGTTCCGCTTTTAAAAGACATTTGGTGGAGATGTGTCACTTCATAGCCAAACCTGTCCCTGCACAATTTCTGGATTGCACGTTTTACTCTTCACTGGGGAACAACCTGATTACTTTGTATCAAGGATCTTCCTCTACTTTTATTTTCTAGAATCCCATGGATTTTTTTTTTTTTTTTTTTGAGGTAGGAAAAAAAATGTGAATCTTGAGCAAATGCAGCTTATAGTGTGCTGATATGCTTGGCATTCAGGAGGTTTAGGCTCATTTGACTAGTTTCCTGGACTATTTGTGAAGGGGCTGGAGGTGTTAGCACCTGATAACTCATTTTGTTATCCCTGTGACAACTTGCAGTTGTTCTTTGTAGCAACATAGCACATTTACAGAGGGTATCAAGCCTGCTGTGTGAAACTTGAGGTTTATTTTTGCTTGGAAATAAAAATGTGGAAGGAAGAAGCAAAAAAATGTTGCCTATGCAGGAAGGTAATTCTGGGGCCACGAGTAAATTAGTGTATGCCTCAGATATTCTGTTTAGATTATAAGCATTTCTTTTTCTTCTTAATTTTTGTCATTTGTATCTTTTCCTATGTGCTTCCACAGTACCTGATATATTTTGCATGGTGCTGGAAAAAATTATAGAGATAATCCTGTAAGTTTTGTATGCAATTTCCTAAAGCTCCAAGAGGACAACAGAGCAGATGCATTTTAGTTTTGCTGTATCTAACTGCTCCAGGTGGAAGATAGAAATTCTGCTCTGATAACAGTGTGCATCCCAGGCTAGCACAGAAGTCTGTTTATGCAGGTTATGGCTAGTGTAAGGAACCTCTGAACTGTCACGTATTGTCTGAATTAATGAGGCCATACAGGTCTAAGGTCCCTAAAAAGGCCCATCTAGATTAGAATCGATTAATCCTGTAGTGGGCTGCACATTATAAAAGTCACAACAGATGTAGGTTTTGTTTAAGTCTGATTTTTATGAAGATCATCAACTGTATTCTTTAATTAGTGGTGATCAACCATATCTTGACTACAGTAAAAAATTATTCCAAAGTATTAATCCCTATTTAGTACCTTGTGAGAGATATCTTGGTGAAGAAAAATAGAAGTGTAAGGTATGATTTATAGAGAGAAAATATGTTAAGAAGAAAAATTCAGCATGCCCTGTAGATTCAAGGAAAATATAAATCCCTTCAAATATTTGAATTATTGACAGAATTGATACTTCTGTATTCTTCATGCATTTCCAACTTCCTACTGAAGAAGTCAGTACCTTTTCACTGTGTGAATATTAACTGTAAAAATCAAATAGCTTTAGTGACTGAAAGATAATATAGGTATTATAGAGACGTGCCCCAAACCAGAACTCTAGCTCTGTCAGCCCTGGAGAAGTCAGAAATAATCTAGATGGGTTTTATAGCTGTTGTCTGTCTAACCAGCTAATATAAATACTCCTAAAGGCATTTTTTTTAGCTTGTAAGCTAAGCTCATCTTGCTTGTATGGGAAACTGAACACAAAGGAGTTTGTAACATATTCATGTGGAAAAAGAGTAAAACTTAAGGTATCATTTTTCCTTTGTGAATTAATGTTTGTCCTATAACTCCAAAGAAATAATTCTATTAAAGAAATTGATTCCTATCTAAAATACCCTCCAAGTGGCTCGTCACCCATTTGCAGGATGCTCTTGGCGCTGTTTTAAAACTTGTGCTCAGATGAATGTGTTTGGGCTGCACAAAGGCTGTTAGTCTATTCGCAGACCTTTTAGTTCTGATTTTGTGCTACTAAGTCCCAGCGAGCAATCAGTTGAACATCACCTGGGTATCTAGCCTTTAATGTTGTCTCCATCAATATTAAATGGCCAAAAAAGCAGATTATTTCAGCGGGATTGTTAGGACTGCGACAAGGCCTGACACTGGTGACATGTGAAACCTGCCACCACCACCAGCTCCGTGGTGACTCCAGCGCCCCAGGCGCAGCGCGTGTTAAAGCTCGGGAACATCACGAATTCGCAGCTCTGCACGCAGGTGTGGGGCACGTCCTCGAGCCCCGAGCCCCGCGCACTCATCGCGTCCGACAGCCCGGGCAGCAGCACCAAAATCTCGTCGCTGCCGCTTCCCCAGTGGCTCCGACTTCAAAGAGCTACTGCTTTGTGCCGAACTGGTCACTGCTAGTACATTTTCCAAATGGAAAACGGTGTATATTTTATTAATGAAAAGCAAATTGCAGCAGGGGAGGCAAGCGTGTTGGCTTTTTTGACATTTAAAAAAGGTGTGTCCTCCTTCCTTTTAATATTTGCCTTCATAGCATCCTACAAATGATTTTGTTAATTAGTTGTATCTTGTACATGCTTCACACAACAAATGCAAAGAAGCTTGGGGACCAAGCTAACAGAGATTAAAAATCCATCAACTGAGTATAACAGAATTTTACAGGTTTTGGTGTAAAAGGAACTACTTTTTAATACCTATTTGGACTCAAACATAAATATTTTTACTGGAATCCTTAAAGCTTGCCCTGCCTTGATACTTGAAAAAAATTATTTTAAAGGAGAAAAAAAATAGGAAAGCTAATTTTCTATTCAACTTAACAGCAACAGAGCATTAAAACGGGAAGCTGGAGATGTGCATATTTACCATGAGGGAATGAACTGGGCATTAATGGGCTCTAGAGGCTTGTTTGGAGACAGCTGCACTTATCATGAATCAGGAAAGGGAAATAGCAGCCCTGGTGCACTGTAGGTCAGTCACAAATGTCGACTGCAGAGAGCCATAAATCTCTAGCATTACTTCAGCCTCCGACTCTCAGAACACCCTTCTAGCGTTTTCCTATAATTTAAAGATTATGTAAGGTGTATAGTGAGAGTGTTCGATGAAAATATTAATTTAGAGATAAATCCTGTAAATGCTCTAAAGCAGCAGCTTCTGCTGAGCATGATCATCTTCTGGTACACTTCAAATAGGAATTGCTGCTAGTTTTGTCAACAGTAGGAGGTCATGGAAGGCTGCCAAATAAAACAAGGCCTTTTTCAATAAAATGCTTTCAGTTCTAAGTAGTCACAGAATATCTTCCTCTACTATTTTATTACGATATTTAAACTTTGATATATTGTTTTATACTGACAATTCCTTGAGTCAGAAATCTTAATCGTAAAATGAATTGGAGTAAAAAGCAATTAATCACAGTTAACTCCTTCCAGCATGTCCAAAAACGTATTTTGTTGTTCCTTCTGAGTGTTTTAAAGGCATTATCCAAACCCGCAGATTTTGTATCCCACTGTGAGGCTGCTGGGTTCAAAATCTGATATTTACATGTTGAAATTTAAAGCTTTTAAGAAAAGTGGCAAAACTTCTCTGCAAATTAACATTTTAATTACTGTGAAATAGGGTATTGTATTGTTTTAATTTCACTAGCCTGCACTATAGGAGTAGACCTTTTTAGGTCTTGGTAATAGAGCCTCGTGGGTACATGTGCAGCTGCTTGCTGCCTTGTTGGCATGAAGATTTTTTTGTAAAACACCAAAGCACTAAAAAAAGAAAGAGAAGAAGATAAAAGTCCCAGTTTATCTTTTTCATAAGATAAAGTGAAAATAATGTCAAGTGACATGTCTGTCTATGACACCACAAGCTCATTTCACAGAACTTTTAGCTTTACATTCTACGTTAAACTACAGTTTGGATAGTTTCCCCTTCCCTAATGGAATCAGTAGGGACTTCCTGCACAGACTTTCACTAATTTTTAGAAGGAATGCTGATAAAATAAGGGACTGTGTGTAAGTGATTTGGAGAAGATTTTCATATCTATAGTTCCTTAATTGTCAGTAAAGCTAATGTGTTAATGATTATACAGGCTGTTTGATATATGTTTTTCTCAGTCCATAGAGGGTGTGGTGGGCCCATTATACCTCAAAATCACACTTCCCAGTGAAATACCTAATCACTTATTTTTCCTTATAACTCATGGGGTCACAAGCTACAAGATCCATTTGTTTCATAAACCAAGAAAACTCTTGGAGTGGGGAAGAAAGATGTATATAATTCTACAATTAAAGATTAAATTATTATGTATACTTGGACACCAGATGTGTTCTGTATACGACTTTAATACTCATATTTGCTAAATTCATACATTAATTTGTGATCATAATATTTTTATATGGCTTTTAATTCAGCTTTTTAGACTTTATGCTTAAGCAGGAGTAGAAGTTTTAGAGCTCAAAGATTTATACCTGTTGTTGATAGAATAACTGACAGCACTGATGTGTTACTCTCTAATTTGTAACAGTGCAAAAAGTGATGCAAGACTGCTGGTTCCTTGATTTTTTATTTTTTATGGTTTTTTGGAAGGCAAATATGACTGTCTTCCTCCTCCTCTTGTCCCTGCTGAACTGTCTCATCTTTCATTCTGGTCTCCATTGCCCTATCTGCACAGTACATTCCTAGCTTTCGGCTCTTCCTCTGAGTCCAACTCTCACCTAATCCCAATCTTTTTTCTTCACTCAGCCTCCGTTCTTTCTCATATGGCTATGCCCCAACTGTCCTCAACCATCCCTTTGTCCACTTGGCTCCCTCCCTGCTTAAACTCACATCCATTCACCTGTTTGAGTTTTCACTCACTGTTGTCTTCTCATCTATCCACTTCTGTTATCTCCTCTCTCCAGCTTTCATTTAATTTCACTATTCCTTTTTCTGCCACCAGTTAATTTTGTGTCCCACTGGCTCACTGTTCCCATCTCCTGTTTCAAGGTACCAATCCTTCTCAGAGAAAGCATCACCAGAATACCTCAACAATATAAAATAATATGTGTTTCCTAGCCTCATGAAAAATAGCTACATCATTTTGGCAGGTACTTTTATATAAAGTTATATCCTGAGGCATAAGAACCAGTCTGGAAGATTTCAGCCAAAATGGTTAAAATTTATTAATACTGTAAGCAACTGAATTATAGTAAAACAGTAGATTATGTCAAGTAACTTTAACCATAATTGGCTGATCTTTATGTAGAACACTTTTGTATGTAAATACATAAACTCAGGAAATAAACAGTGTTAAATTATAGGTGTTAAATTATTATTTTACACAAGTAGTACCATCAGGTCATTTCTGTTGTAAAATGTTACAATGTTTGCAACTGTACATTTTCAACAGAATGTGTTGCTGACTCTACACAGACTAAAAATAATAATTATAAAATATAGCAGCCTAGGCGACCTAGATATGTCTAAAAAAATTACCTTAAATGGCTAAATCATACAGTTTCACAGTTCAAGCAGCAATGATGTGCTTGTGGTGTTGCAAAACGTACAACAAGGTTCTGTTTCCATGAATCTCATGGAGCCACTTGGCAGAGGTTGGCTTACCACCTTCCCCAACTTCTTGAGGAAGAGAACTTTTGTAAATGGAGTAAGAGGTTAATGCTAAAAGGGATTTTATAAATGTGTTGAAACTTAACATTCTGCTTTGGAACATTTTCGTTCTGGTGAACTGTCATTTTGGTGATGAAACCTTTGTTTATCAGAAAAGCCCGCCTGGCTGTAAGTGAAGAATCGACGACTCTGCTGAAGCTACCAGCGAAGCAATTCTGTTGCATCGGGAGTCGTGCCAGTAGCTTCTAGTAGTGCCAGCTCCACCAGCTTGATTTGTCCTGTCCAGCTCCTACAGTGCAAAGCTTTCATCTTGCTGTTGTGGCTCTGTTATCCATAGGGAATGTGCTATTGTTAGGATAATTCCAATGGAAGTGGAAATGAAGCTGTTGTTGGAAGGCTCACAGAGCGACAGGGCTGATGGAGTCCTGTTCTCAGCTCTCCTTTATTTATGCTAAATAAACAACTGCGCTTTCCCTTAGGTCCATATATTCTGTTACTGCAGTGGGGCATGCTGGAGCTGAGTAGACTATTTCTTTGCAGGATTTGTGGGTCCCAAATGTGGAATAAGCATAAATATCAGATTTAAAAATAAGCAGAAATATCAGGACCTGGCATTTTGCACTCCTGCTTGTATTTTTCCAGTGGAGGGACCAGATGCTTTGTTAGGAAAATAAAATAATTACATGACAAAATAAGCAAGCTTTAAGAGAAAAGTATTGAATATTGTGAGACTTGCTGTACAGCAAAGTATTATAGGTGCTTCCTTTTAATTGTCACTACTCTTCAAAAGTAATGGACTGAAAATTGCAAGGAAGGTAGCTGCTAGCTCGGCTATTTGAGACAGAGAAGAAATCAAAGACCCTTGGGAATGGCTCAGACATATTGATCAGATATTTCAAAGAGAGGAAAGGTTGGCTCAAAAAATAGAGACTATACTAATGTTTTAATAAGATTTTTTAATGATTTTTATGCCATTCAAATATTGACACTGTCCAGAAATTAAGGAGTATATCTGAATTTTATCAACATTCAGTTCACATAAGCTGCAGAACATCAATTGGATGGTTTTAGCTGACCAGGTAAGCATCTGAAAGAGCAAATTAGAGCTTCAGATGGTTCTGTATTTCATTATGAATTCCAGAAGGTGAAGATGATGAGGAAACTTTGTTAATTATGATGATGAAGTATAATAGGCATGAAATTTGAGGCCCTTATTAGAGATATGAAAAATGAACATACTCCTGTACAACCAAAAGGTCATAATTCTTTTGTCTCTAAGGCACTTAGAGTAACACCTAACTATACTAACAATCTATTTTTAATTTTACACCACAGTAGACTTAGAGATATCAAACAGAAATCTCAACACATGTGTGCGTGTTTACACATGTTAAGGATCTCTTTTATTTTGCTTGGATATTACTCAGTTGCCATCAAGTTCAACCAGTGTTTTCTGGCATTTATGAAAATTGGCTAATTGCTTAAATGTGGATTTTTAAAATTTTATTTTTTTTTATTTTTACTTTAGAGATATCTAAAGCATGTAAGCTAAACAGGTGTCCAGTTATCATATGCTTGCCACGACAGTGGGGAATTTAACTGTCATTTAGGCATGTGAAGCTTCATTTTTCTGTTTTTCAGTTTTGTTTTGTTTTTCCTAAGTGGTTGTCTAAGGGATTATTTCAAAGACTTGGAAACATTTCATACTCTAGAAGCCTTTTCCACTCTCAAGTCCAGCATACCATTCTGCTATCTGAATAAAAGTTCTACTTTTTTCATTTTTCTTTACTTTTTATTCAGCCCCTTACAGAGGGGGCAGAAGAGCTCTGTCCAATGGGAACTTCCCCTGTCTGACTATCATTAAGGTCCCTGTGTCATGCAGAACCTGAATTGGAAACAAGATCTCCAGTGGTATCTTCTCTACCTGCACAATTCATAATTTCTCTCACTTTCCCGTATCAGTTACCATGAGCATGCCTGCATCCTGCATTCTCAGTTCCATACATCCAAAAGATGCAAAAAGTGGTATTTAGCTACTTATTTTCCTCCTCCTTAATTTTTCCTTTTGTTGAAAACATAAAGGAATCTGAATTTAACACAGAAATAATCTCTGAAAGCCTCTATGGTCTTAGTTCATCATGGTCAATGAGGGGGGCGGGAGGGAGTGTCCTTAAAGGCTCATGACAGCTGCCCACATATTGTGGATTCTTCTGGGGCCCTATGCGTCTCTTCCCAGCTTTCTTGCATCAACAGATTTGCTTTAAGAAACCACTGTCACTTAAATTTCAAACTGTTATAAACTCTTTTTACAGATCCAATATCTACCAGAACAGAATTTCCCACCCTGACCAGCCCTAGAGTCAAGAAGTTTCTCAATGATAGAGCCCTTGGCCAGGTACTACCATCTTTTGTTAATCCATGGAAGGTGTAAATCATTCTTGCCAGCATCCTGTGACCAATCCAGGGGAGACATCACAGAGAAAGTTTTACAGAAAGAATGCTGATAAAACCCAACTGAAGTAAGCCTTGGAGTCCGTGTGTCTGACCACATCCCTATGGATTAGCTGTATCAAAAGTGATCTATGAAGCATAACATTGTAAAACTAGTTGAGAAAAAAAAACATTTACTGTATTAGTGAGAGGTGGGGTCATGCTGTAGAAATACTTTGAGGATTCTTTTTGTCTTGTGTTCTTTTCTGTGAGAGGTTTTCATGGATGCAGATCAAGATTTTAGAAAAAAAACGACTGCACAAAGATATGTAAAATAAGAGAATATAATGTTACAAGATAGAATTGAAATATAAAAGCCGGTGTTATAGTAGTCTTAATTGCAAAAATACACATTACTTTTGAAAAATGTTTATTGCAATAATTCTAGAAATAAATATAAAATAGCATCTAGTTTATAAAAATATCCATGCAAAAATTGTTTTGCATATACCTTCAGCAATAATCTAGAGTAACTGGCAACTATGATTTCATGTAATGTCTCTCTTCTATTTTCAGTCATTTTGTGAAATGACCTGTTTCATGGTCTGAGTAGAGCATAAATTTTGATCTCTGATGTACAACTTATCTCTATGTTTGCTATTTTTTTTATTTTTAATACAAAAATGATAGGATTTTGTTCTTTCCTTATCAGGATAGATATATGATTTCCAAGCACATATGGACGCCACTTTTTCATAGCTATGGCATCTCTAGTATTTAAGTAAATTTACTATCATTACTAGGAGAAAGTACAAAAGAACTTCCTTTTATTTTTTCATACAGAGATAAGGAGATTAGGTAGAGGGAACTCATGAAGTTCTTCCTGGGCTTTTATCATAAATGTGAACAGTGCAGGCATCTCCTGGTAAGCCATCATTCTAAATATGTGTATTGTAATTTCCGCTATATCTTTGCAGTTGTAACAAAACATGATCCATTTATATGAAATGTGTTGTCTGTGTATTCTGCCTTTATTTCATGTTTCCTGTATTATGTTAATTTGGACCCTTCAAGTAATGTTAAGGTAGTTCTTTTGGGCTAGATCATTACTTAAGATTGCTGTCTCTGAGAGCAAAGTGCCAAGAATAGGCCATTATACACTTTGCTCTTTGAATTTTTTTCCTTTTTTTTTTCTGGGAAAACTGCTGGTTTTGAGCCACTTCCATTAGAACATAGATTACCTAATGTCTCCTTCAAAGACAAATTGAAAAGTCCGTACCACAAGTATTCGGTCTTGCTTGATCCTCACTGCTTTCCGCCACGGTGGTATAAGCAAAATATGTCAAGTATCAAGGCATTAAAGAGGAAAGCCTGCCACAACTGAGTTGTGTCTACCACTTACATTTAGGGGATTTTTATAAAAATACTTCTCTGATATTTGCTTCTTGACATGACTTGTAATTTATCAACTTCATTATAGCAAGAAGATAACCAAATCCTTTCTATTCTAAAAAGCCTTGCAGAAACAAAGCACCTCTGTCTGTCTGCAGATACTTGTGAGATGCAGGGACCCTGATGCAAAACTCTCAGGAGTTTTCTCTCCCCTTATGGTTGGGCGCTACTTCTCAAGTGGGTAAGGGGGGAAAAGCTGTAGCAGCCTATATGGTGTCAGTGGCTTTCTGCATAGTTCTTCATTCAGACATCAGAAATGTAAGGCTGTTCTATTCCACATACAAGCCCAAGAAAAGGCAGTAGCTGTGACATAGCCTATCTTTTGTTCTATTGAATTCTTTTTGAGGACAAGCATCCTGGTGTGTACAGGAAGGGCTAAGCTGCTCTTATAAATCTAATTGAAGAGCTTCAAACATGGAAGAGTTTTTGGTGTCTCTGACCTCCACATAACCATCCAAAGTGAGTCTTTTACTGCTCTTATTTGGAGGTAGGACCCTGGTCACAGAATTGCTATGATATTTTCAGTAGATTAAAGCACATTTACGAGGGAAGGGGCCATGAGACCTTTAAATTCATAAATAAAAAGTTGCAAAAAATCCCTTGTGGTAAATTATACAGTTGTTGCAAGTTTGAAATCAGTAGTGTTACTAAGGTAACTAAGCAGTTACTTCTAGAGAGGAAGTTCTCAAACTTGTTTAGAGAGAGCATAGTTTCATTAAAAAGTCTCCTTATTAATGTTTTAAAGGATTACATTGTTTGGGCAAAAACAGTTATTTAAAATCATGATTTCCAATATCAGTATTTTCGTTTGATACAGGATTTGTATTGACCCTGATGACATAGCGTATTGCTGCAGTTTGAACTGAGATATGTAACTCATAATTAGTACTGCAAGCACAACATTTAGAGGACTACTGCTCTCACATTAAATAGAAAGAAACTTCATCTTTTGTATGAATCTTCACAAATAACCTGCGTATTTTACGTTTTCTATTTAATTGTATTATGTTTATCTTTTAAGGAATGGACAGAAAAGAAAAACTTAACTTTTGTGCTCTCTCTGCTGTTTCCCACATTCATTACAAGATAATTCAGAACAGCCCACAGGATGCAGGTTGATACAGAGAGCCAATTCTATATATAATCAATATCCCGTGCTTTTCAGTGAAGGAAGAGTAGAAGTCTCAGTAGTATAATGGGCTTAATGTGGACTCTGGTAGAGGAATTCATAGAATCACAGAATCACAGAATGCCTAAGGTTGGAAGGGACCTCTAGAGGTCATCTAGTCCAACCCCCCTGCACACGCAGGGCCACCTAGAGCACGTGCCACAGGGCTGCATCCAAGCGGGTCTTGAAGATCTCCAGAGAAGGAGATCTTCACACAACCTCTCTGGGCAGCCTGTTCCAGTGCTCTGTCACCCTCACTGTCGGGAAATTTTACCTTAAGTTCCTGTGGAACTTCTGGTGCTTCAGTTTGTGGCCATTTCCTCTTGTTCTGTCACTGGTCACTACTGAAAAGAGGCCACTGGAGGAATTAGAGATTCTTTGTCTTGATGTTCCTTATAGACTTGTCTTTGTGCTGTGTCTAGACCTATTCCTCTTGTATGATCTCTCATGGTCAGTATATAGGGGTCAGTATATAGGGGTCAGATAAGTGATACCGGTATGAGGTGACAAAGGAGCTGAAGACATTTCATCTGTAAGTCTACTGTTCTGGAACATATATTTGGTTTACCTTGTTTTCTGCCCCTGAAAAGCTCTATCATGCATTCAGAAGTAAAATTACATTTGATTAAATTCTCTCCAAACCCAGCACTACATATCTGTCTAGTTAAAAAAAAAGCCTAGGCAAGGATTTTTCTGACTTTAGAAGTATCAGTTCACCAAACCCAAATCTCTAAGAAATGGCAGAAAGGAAGGACACAGCAAGTTCAATATGAAAAATTTCTCAGTCTCCTGGTGTAGTTTATGATGACCAGCAGAAAAACTCTTTTAACAGTCAGGAGCTGGCAGTCACCACTAATGCTTGTAAACGTGGGACATGAGCTCAAGACTGTTTTCCGAGTGATTCAAAATGGGCCAGGGTCTCAGTCTCACCAGTTGGAGCTGTTGTCCTTTGCAGAAATGAATAATCATGGCGTTAAGATTTGTTGTCCTCTCCTCCCCATCTTAAACACGATGTTTGAGTCAGTCTCCCAACTCCCAGAGCACAATTAATTATTTCAGTAAAGAAATAGAGCACTTGTGTGGGATGCAAAATCTGGCAGGCAGTACAAGAATAAAAAATAAAATCTTCTTTTCCCCACAGGATTCCCTGAGGTCACTGAATTTTATGTTATCCTGGTTTAAGTTTCGCTTTTTTTTTTCTTTTTTCCCATTTTTTTCTGGGAAAAAAGAACAAGGAAACCCTGTAAAGTCTTTGTGTTATGCTGATGTGGAATAGAAATCTGAAGGAAACTTTATAGACCTGTCTCAGACAGCTAAGTAACGTACAATCTCATCAACATTTTCAAAGTTAGATAAGAAAGTATCAGGGATATTTTACATGTAAGCTACTCTATTTACAGTGAGTGATTCTATATATCTTTACAGGTAACAATTTGGAAGGTATTAGCTAAATTGTACGTTCCTGGATTTCCTTCCGTGTAAATCAATGTGGCAGAAAATCAAGATTACAGTGGCTTTATGGAGAGTATGATTATATTTGATATTTTTCTAACAGAAGCAAATTAAAACTCTATCCAATTTAAACAAACCCTTTAATTTATAAGTGCAAAAAGAGTGATTTTCATACTTACTTAAATTTTTGCCTGAGTTATGAGTCTTACATATCCATTGTGGTCTTTTGCTTCTTTCTTTTACATGCACCTTTTCATTACATTTATGACCTTTTTCCCTACTAGCTAAGTTGACAGCCTTGTTTGATTCTCTGGTGGGCAGGTGACTAAAAATAAACTCCTTCCTGCCAGCAGCCATTTTGGTGCTTTTCATTCAGTTCATTGTGAATTAGTTTGTGAAAGGAGAAGCTGAGGGTCTAGATTTAGTTTAAGACAAAAGTCAATAGTAGCAGCCTGATCTTTCTTAAAGATACCACAAAAGTATCTCCTCCCAGATGAGGAGATTTCCTTCTTGAAGACGATGAGAGGAACAAAATGCAGATAATTGATGTGGGGAGGAAGGTTGGGAAGAAGTGTTAAGTTGCCAGCATGCTTTTGTTAGATTTCATTCATTTAGCCTTCCATTTTAACTTTATGCAGCTAGGTTACATATCAGAGGGGTTCTGGTGATGGTGCTGGTTTTCTATTCCCATGCCTTCATTCCCATGATATTGAACTGCTCCAGTGATTTGACTAAATATCATCGTGTAATATAATTGTGGAATATATATATATTTTTTGTTTTCAAAGGCAATTACTCAAAATAAATGTCTTCACATATAGTATAAAAGGGACTTTTGAAAAAGGATCAAGCAATAGATAGAAAAGTAGGAAAATCTTAGATATCTAATACTGGTGGTTTCTTCAACCTTTGTTTACCTTCATCTGAACTATTTGTTTTTGAGTTTTTTTTTTAAATGAATTACCTTGTTGATTCAATTAAGATTCTCTGGAAAAACACAAGGGGCATACTTTTTTTAGTACCTACTCTGTGTTACAAATATGATATGCCTGTATAGCTAGTATTGTTTTTATTTTTTAATTGGGGTGAACCTTGCATTTTATATTTTTTATTGGATGAGAATAGTTAACTGTTTTGTAGTACCTGCTAGAATTTAGGAGGCTTCACACTGATCAGATAAAATAGTATAATTTTCCCAGGATTTCATAATTCTTTAGTATGTTTTTGTTTCTTTTTCAGGTTTGCAGCTTGCATCTTGTTACCTTGTTTAAATTTTAGCACAGAAAGTAAATAAGATGAGATACACAATGCCAGAAGCAATATGTGACATGAAATGTGTAAGCAGTCTACTCCACTCTGTTTTGTTTTGTTTTTTTTCCTCCTTTGACTTCTTGGACTCTTTCTTGATTCTTTGGTCATATGATATGACCAAATGCCCACCAAATGATACACCTGAAAGTGTTATAGCCCATTTAAAGAATGGTGGTTGATAATTCATTTTTCAGTTTTTTTTTTGATAATTAAAAACAAATTTCTGAAATGGGAGTGAAGCCCCGATATCTTAAAAGCTAAAAAAAAAAAAAAAAAAAAAGCAATATAATAGTAAAAGTTAGCAAATGTTGCAAAGAGTTAAAAGGAATGGAAGTGTTTTTAAAATGCCTTATATGTATTAGCTAGCCCTGAAGATCCAGAGATCTAAATCCAACTGACAACAGTGTGGTTTATAGCTAGACTAACTTTGTGACTTCGAAAAGTGTTTCTTCACCTTGCTTTTATATGATGCCAATTTTACTGTGCACTAGAGGTGACTGTAAAACATATTTTGTTGGTTAAAAAATATTACACTAAATGGTTGTCTTCCATACCGTTTTCAAATAGGAACCAATCGAGGCTTGTTTGGTGATGTGCAAATTTTCAGTCAATTTGAACTGATTTGTCTCTTGAGAAGGTTAAGGTAGTTTAATGGTTGAAAGCACATTGCTGTGCAGCAAGCTGCAGAAGTCAAAGGGTTAGAGGATTAGGATTTCATTTCCTTTTAGCCGTTGCCATGTCTGTTTTCTGTCCAAACTACTTCTTGTTCCCATTTAACCCATGCTTTTAAAGACAAAAGGGGTTGAGAACCTGTGGGCCTCAGGCTTCATTTTAACAAGCTGTCTCTAGCACTTTGGTGTGTAATTTGTCATAAATGTCATAGGTCAGGGAATGTTGAAACCTACAGTCAGCAGATGGTCATTATGACAGCAGTTACGTTTCGGAAGGCAAAGATGCTTTGTGATATTTACTTCGGCGTGTGAACATTACACCTCTGCAGAATATTTCCAAGTTCACTCTTAAAATGAACTCATCCTTTTTATCACTGACTTCTTACATGGAGCTCTCAAAACCCTCAGAGCACAATCCTCTTTCCACAATTCATGGGATTCGGTGGGCATCCTTCCATAAATAAAATATACCTATGGAATTAATTATAATAGTCCAGAATTATTAGCCATAGACAAACTTTCCTGTGTTCAGCTGAGATTTTCTTTTTCATCCTTACACTAGTTCTTCACAGAAAGTATGGGAAATAGAGAGTGCAAATAATGGCAAAAACGGCTTTTTCTGGCAACACAGCCTTTCTGGCTGAATTAGAAGTCTGGTAAATTGGGAATCTTTACTACTTTCTTTTATATCATACAACCAGAACCTTACACAAAATAAGACTCCATTGTGGCAAATGACATACCAACTTCAAGATTTTGAAGCAGAGGTGAAGGAAGGCATGGAAGACTTCCAGGAACAATGTCAATGCCAAAAGCATGGAATCCAAAGTTGCAGAAAGAAAGATGGAATTCACACACAGTTCAGAATTCTTGGGTCTACATGGGGATTGTTTTGCAGGTTAAAAAGAGAGATGGTGGGCTTTTCCTGCTGAGTAGCTGGCTGATTTCTTCTAGATTTTATGACAAATGTTGATCTTAAGAAGCAAGTAAGGTTTTTTTTGTTGTTTTTTTTTTTTTTTTTAACAAATCAGTTATTTAAGAGCGTTTTGTGGATCAAAGTTGTGATTATGGTGGAATACAGGAATATATATATAAATTGTGTGTGAGAAGTTAATAGGCAAATGAGGTTGATATTGCTCATAGGTGAAGAAGGCAGGTAAGCAGAAGTTTGTTTTGTTTTGTTTGTTTGTTTTGTGTTTATTTTTTTTTTAGAAAGACCTTGTTCTAAGATAACTAGTGAAGTCAAAAAATCTCTGTTATATTTAGTGGGAAGACAACACATTTTGCACTTATGCTTGAAGCGTTGTTCAAGAGGTAGTCATTTGGAATGAGAAAATTAATTTTCTAGATAATCACAGAAAATCTTGTTTCATTTCAAGTTTCACCAAGTGGCTGAATGAAAGTCACTAACATATTTTATATACCTAAGGAACCACAGTAGCAGTAGTTGGGATTATAAAGTATGGTCTGGTTTCCAAGGAAATAAGATGTGTATGATTGCTTTGTCTATCTGCCTGCCCCTTTAGTATATGTTTTTTTTTAAACTGTTGTTCAATGTCAGCTATTTTACAGAAATTTCACACATTCACAATGAAAAAAATAGTTCAGTTCCTCTAAGTTTCCCGAGAATCTGACCGGATAGAGAAGACAACCCAAATTACTCCTATCGTATTAGATTAGCGGTTCCTTTGGACTGTTGCTGCCCAGTCAATTTACACATATAGGCCAGCAACTCAGTGCTGTCATTACTTGGGATGATCCTGTTACTTGAAACCAGCCATGATGTTTGGGGCTAAGCTGGTAGATGGGAATAACAAATGCTACAACACTGAACATAGACCTCTGTGAGTATAGAAGAGCAGGAGTTACTACTCCTGATAGAAGAACTGTCAAAATCCATTGAAGAATCCACACTAAATCAGTCCTACTGCATAAGTTGCAGTTTGTCTTTTGTCTGAAATGGTGGGAGTTACAGAACTACCTGCAACAAAAGAATAATTACCATATCTAAGTTCTGAATTTAGTGGCCTGCAAAAATATAGTCTCTGTGAGTGATTCGTGCTTGCTCCCAGTGATTCGTGCTTGCTCCCAGTGTTTGGAACTTGAAAGGTAGGTCCTGAGTTTCTTGGCAATCTCAGTATTTCAAAATTTGGTTGCAGAGTCACCAGCTATCCGTTTGTGAACCTTGCAGTTTACAGCTTGTGAACCCTGCCTTCTTTTTTTCCACATTCCAACATATAAAGTCAAATATGTAGGACATTCTGACTGCCTGAAGGTCAGAAAAGACTTTGAGGCCATTATTTCTCCAGGGTTACCATAAATGAAATATGCAATTTTTAGTTCTCAAAGGCTCCAGATTAGAGAGATGCAAACCTGAAGGATATTACCCTTCACAACCTGGATTCTATTTTATGTTCTCTCAAGGTAGTAGCCTCCAGAGTCTTGATGACCCCAATAGCTCTCTGTGAGTGAGTGGGCTACAATGCCTATCAGTCATCACGACAGATTTGATCTGCAACTAACTTTATTTAAACACCTTATAATTAAAGCCTGTCCCAAAGATTGATAAGTATTGGATCCAACTCCCTCTCAAACAGTTGTTTGATAATTGTTATCAAACTTGTTATTGTTAATCTCTGGATCTTGTGCATCCTAATAATAACAGGAAAGAAATTTCGTGGATAAAGGAATGACACCAAAGATGTCACAAACCTGAATATGGAGGGTGACTATTTTAGTCTCATTTGAGAATATAGAGAGGATGTTCAGGGAAATTCTAAAATTCACACAGCAGATGATAAGAAACAGTTCTAGTAGCTTAAAAAATTTATTAGACCTTTCTACATTTGATGTCCAGAAGAGATCATTATGAACATTTTCTGTAATTTTAGATACAGAAAAGGCAATATAACTCCACACAGTAAATTCTTCTGGAAATAGTGTTGGATAGCTTTTAGAAGGACATCCTTGCAAGTATAATGTGAATATTGTTTATGAAGCACAGGAAGTATGAAACAGAACACTTTTTTTTTCTCTCAGTTTAAATTATCATTTCCAACATACCCTGCACTTAAAACAGCTTGGAAGATGGTTCAGATAGTGGCCTGTCACACATACAACCCTTTGAGCATTCTACATCACCGAGAAGAAAATCCTGAACCTACTAAGAGGGTGGGAGCTAAATCTATGCTGGGCACCCTCCTCCCCGCAATGCACACACTCGCACAGTAAATCCATGTCTATACGTGCTCCCCACCAAGGGATTTTCCTACCTATGGTAGAGCTGTGCTGTGGTAAGAGTAGTTACTATGACTTTTGTGCTGTTGAGAGAGAAGAGAGGATTTATTGACTTATTCAAATCCCAAAAAAGCTGCATCGAGCTTTAGATCAGCCCTTAGAAAAGGTACAAACATAAAGAAATGGCCAAAAATGAAGCCTTCCATGAACTGAAAAGACCCCTGCATCCTGTTTAACCAATCTCTTATTTCCTTAAGAACAGATTTGAAGCTATGAGATTTGCCTCAGTGTTATGATGGCATTATGGCAAAGGAGAACGTGTTGAGCAAAATGCCATTATTTTCTTCACCGTAGCAATAAGAAACCCAGAAAAGAAAATTTACCTCAGCATCCAGGTGAATAAGGGCAATGTGACAGAGGAGTCAGAGAGAATTAGTGAAATAGTTTCCAAATTGAGAGCAAAATTTTTGAAGGTTCTTTTTTTTTTTTTTTTTTTTTGTGCAAATTTTTCTTTATATTGTGTGATGTCATTTGGTTAATTGTTTGTATTGATAATTATGCATTGAATTCAAAATATA
>JAWLRI010000560.1:794518-819763 GCA_034781795.1 Crypturellus tataupa
TTGGACTAGATGACCTCTAGAGGTCCCTTCCAACCTTAGGCATTCTATGATTCTATGATTCTATGATTCTATGACTCAGACTAGCATTTAATTATTAGTATTTTTATCGGTAGCTTTTTTTAACAAGAGTCTAAACAGTGGTCCTCTTTCAGGTTTAAATTTATGTTACCTATTATTACAAGAAGAGAAAATAAGTGGGTCAATATATCTGCGGAGCCACATCTCTCTCCATAAGGAACATCTGCATTCCAGCTATTACAGCCCTTAAAAGGGTCAATAAATTGAGTCACTGGTAAATGTAAAGGTCTCACAGATGACTTAATTGGGGGTGGGAACCTACTTGTCCTGGAGCCTTCCCATTTCTCAGGCCATGACCTTCAGCACCGTCCACCTGCTGGAGGCTGTGGCTGAGCCTCCCTGAGGCCGCGGAGCCACTGAACTGGGATCGTAGGACGGAGTGCAGGAATTTTGCTTTCCCTGTCATCGTGAAGGGGGTTCCCCCTATGGCGAGTGAAATGAAACGTGTGATTTAATGTTCACTGCAGAATGGCAGTGAGGAAAAAAAAGATGCAAAGCTTCACATGTTGCTTTCTGAGTGGGTCCTTGCAGTCCCAGTGGAATTTGCCATAAAGCAGCCTGAAAAGAAAAGGGTTAAGCCCCTTTAGAGGATGGAAATGTAACAAAAGGAACACTTTTATGATGTAGCAGCATAAAATAAGGAGCTCCATTGTGTGGCTGATTGCTAAAGATCTGTGAATTGAGCAACCTAAGTTGTAGACCCTGTTCCCGGAGGCTTTGGAGACTTGTACATAATGATATGTCTACACTAGAGCAAGAGTATGGCTCTCATTTAGGGGCAAATAAGAGATTATTGGTTTGTTTCTACATCATTTTTTTTTCCACACCTACCAAAAAGTGGCCTGTAGGGAGATTATACTCTAGTGAAAGTTGCTGCTAATTAACAAGTAATTAGTGTTCCTCCAGGCTTTGCGGTTTCGCTCACTTTTGGCGGCCAGACGACATTAGTTTAAAAGCAATCCAATTTCTAGCAATAACCGACTGTAAAAAAGTCATTTAACAAGTATATAAGTGTAAGGTTACAGTTCAGGCTTTGATTTATCTCTTCTGGGCTATTTAGAAAGCCAGAGGAAAAGTTTTCGGGAAGGAGGAGAGTGTGGGGAAGCTGGTGTTCTTTTCTTTCAGTGCTTTATTTTATGATATTTTTTCTTCTGAAAAGTCATGTCAGTGCTGTTAGGAAGATGATGCAGAAGCTTTAGGAGACAGCGCTCCAGAGCTCCATTAGGAAATGAGAATTGGATTTAATGCGGTTTTCAGTGAGAACCCTCTCTTAGCATTTTGTAAACAGATCATGTCATTAAGGCCTTTTGTTTCCACTCCTCCTTCTGCTGAAATGAGGACTTTTTATCAACTTGGGCTCTAACTGAAATGAATAGGAATTTAACATATTATTATTTCATGTTGGTTGAGTGTGAATGCAGAAACTTAAGGTGTTTGATACAAAGGTTCAGATCACACACACACACACACACACACACACACACACACACATATATATAAAGAGAGACAAAAAAAAACATACTGGAACATCACTTGCTTCTTTTCCGTATTCAGTGGATTTTCAGTGTTCCTGTCATTCCCAAATCGCCAGCTATTGAACATGTACATCCTGATAGTTGATGTTGCTGTGTGTTGTGAGGATATTTACATTTAAAATGAACACCCGTAAAGGTTTTTTATTCTTGTAAAAATGTTTGCATGCATGGATAAATGCGTAAACTGCAAATCGGGGACAGTGCATCTGTACGTGAAGGTGATTTCTTCCTTTCAAAAGAAAGCACTGTTTTCTGATGTTCAACTGGTGGGCACAGATTTTCCTTTCAGTTTGGTTTATCTGGTATTTCTGTTGATAAATGAACTGGGCAAATTAAAATATGATTTCTGATAACCTAGAAAAACTCCTTACAGTGGTAAAAAGACTCAGTGTGCTGAGTAGTCAAACTGGTGGGGCTGCAACTCGACACTAAATTTTACTAAACTAATTTTAAATGGGAACTTTTTTCAGTCATGTGCCAACAGAGTTTGGTACAGCTGAACTGCTTTTCTTATAATGTTACTTTTAAATACAAAAAACATACACATTTGGATCACGAGCAAAAAAAAAGTTGGAAATATCTTTTTTTCCCTTCTGCAAAAAGTTTAATAATTCAGTGTGACAGGAAGTAACCATCATGTTCTGTTTATATGGCTCGTGATGAAATACTTCATATTGAATGATAAAAGATTTAAAGAACAGATCTTGTTGAATGCCTTAAATTTTAAGCATCTTGTTACTTTTATTTTTCTTTATAATCTGATGATTTCAGTTGGTATATTCTTCTCAGAAGAATAGACATATTGAATAAAAGCAATTTTAGTTTGAATTCTCTTTACTGATAAGGATAGGATCAAAACTTTTCTTCTGAAAAAGCAGTACCAATTGTTACAACTACTCTGCACCTCTTGTCCCTGTCTTTTAGAAACTGCTTTTTGATTTTTATAGCAATTTTAATAGATGTATTTACAGATCGGTGATCTGTTTCTGGGCTGTCTTTTGGGCCATTCCTGTATAGATTTTTTGTTTCTTTGTTTTAAATGCCTTTTTAAAATACACATACATATATATACATATATATATATATGTGTGTATTTTATATGTATATATGTGTGTGTGTGTGTGTATATCTCTTTCTCTTTTAATCAAACAACTTATACTGATTCTTAGTGCTAGTATGCTATGAAATAGCACAACTGTCAAATAGGCACCAGAATAGGCACCAGAAGACAGAATCTGCTCTGGGCATAGTAAACTCTTCATAGATTAGCCCAGAACCATAAGGGGCAGTATAACAGCTCTAATTTTATGTCGTAAGCCATATTTGCACAACAATTCCATTATAATACAAAAGGCAATTTTCAGAAGTAATTTAGGAGCAGCAGCTGTATTAATGCTGAGTCCAAGAAAAGGACAACAATTTTCTTATGCAATCCAGTTTCAATGCCCAGTTGTCTTCTGTAAATGATTTTAATGGTTATTTGATTCTAATTTAAACATAAATTGACCTTAAGATTCAGGCATATCTCACATCCATGTTTCTTGTGCAATTCTGTTTATTTCAAGTTACTGTTTTTTTTTTTCTTTTTTTAAAAATATTTATTTGGACTTCAGAATGAGCTCCACATGTAAAACTTTTGTTCTCTTTATGATGTTTTTCTGAGTCATTTCCAGTATATTATTAGTATCAAAGTGAAGTATTACAGCAGCATAATCCACAAATTGCATGGTGGAATGACCAAAAGGTATTCTGAAGAACATCAAGGAAGTGAACAATCCAAAGAGTTCATTGAAGTCACTTTCTATCAATTAACTAAAAATATTAACTTCCCAGGACACATTTTTTAAAGCGTATTAAAACTGAGTTAGCTTCCCACTCAGTTTAGAAGCCAGCAGTGTCCTGCATTTGCACTCTCTTTTTTTATAGAATATTCAGTATTGAAGGGTACCAGCAATTGTGGCCCTCACAGTTTAGTAAGATTGTAGAGGCTAACGTGCCTGTGTGCTTCTCACCATATAATCTTTGCTCTTTTCATTTTCTCAGTCAGCAAGTGACTGAACATGCCAGTGTACTTGGCTCCTCAACACTGTATCAACATTGCTGGAAGTATCTTAATGGCCTTTCAGCAAAGCTGTTAAAAAAAAAGTACTAATTTGCTTACCACAAATAACTGTTAGGGCCATAAGAAAACCTTACTTTGAAAGTACTGTCATAGCTCTTCCTATTCTTCTCTATAATTCGTTCTTACCAGAATGTATGTTTGCCCTGGGTCCCTGAGCTTCTTTGTCCTGTTCTTGAGAAGGCACAAAATGCTGTCTACCTGCAATGGGTTGTCCGTGCTGTACTCTTCATGGAAGAGCAGCTACGTGCCCTCACACACACAATGGGGAGTGAAGAGGAGCAATAATAGGTCAATAAGAGTTGACAGATGGTTTCTGTACTAGTCTATAACAGGCCTCACCGGTTTGGTTTTTATTTTTTAAGGTTGTATTGTGAAAAAAAAAATGTAGAATGTAGTTATGGCTTGGCAGATAGATTTAGTAGATGTACTTTTGAGAGTCAGTTGTTTTTCCCTTAGTCTTTTCTATGATTTCCTCTGTGTCTTATGATAAGTTCTCTGTTTTCAGTTTTTCTAACATGGAGAAAATCACATATGAGGTTAGAGGCTATACTGTTGGTGTTATATGGTGCTGAGTTGAAGTAAAGGCAGACACTAAGGCTCTTGACAAGGTTCTTCTCCAAAATCTTCATGTACTAGGACGTGAAGGACAAAGATTCAACAGTAGATTTCGAACAGCCAGATTGTCCCTTCTTGGGCCCAACTGTTAGGGACTGTATCAGCCACAACTTGATATTTTTAGAAATGGTGGATTCATGGCATCTCTGGAGAAGAAAAGCCGCAGAGAGTTTCAAAAGTGTCATTCAGAATCAAAATGCTCATTACCAGTGGCCATTTCTGAAATTTGGAGAAAAAGCATGCTAGAAAAAATTGCAAAAGGTGTGACCTTCAAATTTTCAAAAGAATTAACCTCATAGACCAATAAGCACTCACAATGTTGGTTGCACTGTGATCAGCATCTCAATTCTGTTAGGTCTCTCTATAACCCTCTAAACTTTCTGCAAATATTCTCCAGCCTCCTGGAAAAGGTCTATGTAGCTGTGATGTGGGGAACTTTGTACCCTGTAGGGCCTGAGCTCTCTAACCAGCATGTGGAGCCATGAGACGATGAATTAGAGCAAAGTGTCTTTGCTGTGTCTTGGCACTGCTTGAATTATTAAATCTCTGCTGTATGGTGCAGTCCGAAATAGCCACAGTAACTTCTTGTCCTAAGTATTCAGCTTCCTGCGCTCATGTTGATTCAAAGCAGAGTAATTCTAGTCTAGTTTTACCACTTTCTGCACAAGAGAATCACAGACTGTTTGTGTTACTTTATAATACAAAGTGCTAAGTCATTTTAAACCCAGGATCAGACTACAGCTGGTGTAAATCAGCATGGATCCAATCAAATTAAAATATTACCTGTGGGAATCATCTGTTCTTAGACAGGCCAACCCAAAATTGCCAGCTGCTAGGATGCTGTTGTGAAAATGTTCCAGATCACAGGAATAAAACATGTGCTGTTTTTTCTTTAGTTTTCTTTATTTTTTAAATATAGATAGGATTAGTTATTTAAGTCAGTGAAGATATTTCAGCTTATTTCAGGGTAGAATCTAACTCCACCTTTTAAAATGATCTAACCTAGAAAGCCAGGTAGCATGTATTACTGTTACGTAGAATGAAGGGTTTCAAAAATGCTGAGTTGTGAGTTGTGGGAAACAGAAGAAGGTGTCCTAGGCGCCTCCTTTATACAGAGGTGAAGTATTTTGAGTGTCACTATAAAACATAGTTAATTTTGAGGCATCATTAGAATATCTTTAGCTTGTCTCTCACTGTGTGAAGCCAAGTCAGGATCTATTTTGGTGACATTTGAAAGTTGTCATCTACCAAAGGCCTTGTGAATTATATTCATGCAGATTTGCGAAGGCCTAGGTAAACAATAGAGCTGTCTTCTTTGATTTTACTGCACTCCACAGGAAAAGTGATATTTTTCAGGCTGTTTGTTACAGGTTTCAGAAATCTGCATATTTCATATATTGATCTTTGGCTCAGTGGATGCAGCCCCTCCTATTTCATAATTGCAGCTATGTAAGGAGGATTGAATAGTACAACTACTATTTAGGTGACAAAAACATTCTGAAGGCTCAGGATGTTGAAGTTCTGATAATTACTCATGGTACTCATGGTTGTTGGTGACATGATTAGGAAAGATTTGAAGAATATGGAGTACTATGGACAAGCTTAAATGAAACTCTCCTTATGAGTTTTTATTCTGTGTATGTAATCCCATATAATAGCAAAGAAAAATTAGAATCAATATTTTCCATTTTTGTTTTCTTTCAAATTTGAACAAATATCAGTATATGTAATTGCGCAGGATGAGGGGAGGGAAAATAATATTTAAGTATCTTAGGATGTCATCTGCAGCCACCTACCTGCCCTGTAGTTTGAATCTCAGACTAACTCAGCAAAATTTGAGAGAGCTTCTTGGCATCCTTCAAACTCCAGCTGCACCCTTTATAGCCAGTATAATACAGAAAAACTGCTGCAATGCTCCAGCTTTTCTTTAAAGGGAAATCCAGTTCAGTACCAGAGAAACTAGGAAATAAATGTAATACCTTAGATCTCTCCCATAAATGATTTGTACTGTACATTCCTCCGTTGCTTTTGAGAATCAGCAACCATACAGTTTGAAGTCCAAATTGGGACTATTTCAGTGACCTCAAACATTACTTCTGGATGCCTTTGCTGTATTTTATAAACACACACACAAACTTAATGTTGAAACACTACTGTGTTCATTATCTGACTAGAAGTCATGGCTACTTCCTAGTGGGTGTTGCACAGTCAACAAGAGTTATGGTTATCAGTGCATTTTTCAAAATACCCAGTAATATCACTGTTGTATTGCACAAAAAGAGTTAAGTACTAAACGTGGTTGTAGAGCACAATCTTTTGTTTTCAGCTCAGAATGGCTCATTTTGAAAGGTTAAAACTTCATCCAAGTAACAGAAAGTTTAACTTGGCAAAGAAAAAAGAGAAGAAGCTCTGCGAGGTGTTTTATTAAATATCATTTATTCCATCCTTTTACCCTACCCTTTCTTTGCCGGTCCAATTTTCTTGTTCCCAAACAAGAACAAATAGCCCAAAAAATAGCCCTTAACCATCTATAGCCCACTGCCACTGATGACAAATAATTTATGTACAGAAAATGAATTCTTTCTGAAGGATGTCATAGCAAAGGCCAGAAAGGACAGTCACAGTTGGCAATTGTGCTCTGTTCTTACTATTTCCTTCAATTCACCCACTGAACCCAGGTCTGGGAGGAAGAAGTGGCAGAGAGCCTCCACACGCCCCCGCTTTCTCTCCATCCTCTTACTCTGAGTGTCAGGCCTCTCACAATGCATTTAAAAAAAAAAAAGTTTTTTTTTTTTTCTTTTTTTTCAGTGATGTGAAACAGAGAAAGGAAAGTTCATTAAAAATTATCCTTTCTATGTTACCCCTTTGAGGGATGTCTTGAACCTGATGATAAATGTCTGGAGTTTTGTATTCTTTCTCTAACCAGTGGTTAAGTCGCTGCAAGGTGTAGAAAAAGTGATTGCATTGTACAGCTAATTTTCTAGCCAGCATTATGTGTTTCAAGCTAGAGAAGGTGGGTCTTTTGAAAGGGAGTCTGATTATCAGAAATCAGATAATGGAGGAGACGGTTTATAGAAGCTAGAAACATGAATGTCTGTGTATTTGTCTACTAAAGTGTTTGGCAGTCTTTGTGTTAAATGAAAGGTAAACATGTTGTTAAGGAAATCCAAATGGGTGCTTTGTGATTCTTCAGTACATACCAGGCAATGTCAGGCATGAGGAATTGATTGATTGATTTGCACTAGGAAAAGGAGTTTTGATTGATTCTCTGAAGAATCATGTGGATAAGATCCACAAGAAAGAACAGAGTAAATTTCCAGAGAAAGAACTGCTAAAATGATGGCATTGTTTGTGGCTGAAAATGTTCATGTTAATGAAAATTGGATGGCTTCAGTGCTTATGTGTATCAGCTTGATCAGCATTTACTTGCTCACAAAATTAAAGAGGAAGAAAAATACAAGATAGTATTATTGCTGCTCATTATATCCAAACCACGCACCCTGAAAAAGCAGTAGCTAGTAACTGCAGATGAGCCTGTGCTTGTATACTTACATACTCCGCAATAAAAATCTGTCAAGCAGTTTGTTTAATAGCCAGTGTTCCTTTAAGCGCATTAGTCCAGTGCTCTGTTTTGCATGCTGGCTTTGTACAGAGCGCAGCGCTTCGTTCAAGGTCTCTGGCCTGCGGCTCGGATCCCTCCAAGGGTTTGCTCCTTGCTATCTCTGGGATTGGCTTTCCTTCCATGACCTTTCATGACAGCAGCTCAGTGCAATTGTTGACTAATAGGAGGGATGCTTGAAAGCAGAATAAGATGATTATCCATCCGTCGTGAGCTCTGCCACTGCTACAGAACGAACTCTTGCAGGGAATAAGAAAGGAATCAAAACTGACCACAGAACTAAAATCAGAAGTTGTCTCTCTATTCAGGCTTTTGAGAAGTAATTCCTTAACGTGCATGTATAAAAAACACGCACATGGATATACTCTCTTGCTCCGTTAAACAAGAAAAATTTCTATTGGGAAACCAAACAAATTTGAGCTCTGAAGAAAGCACAATTAAGCAGTTGCTTTTGTTATGCAGCCTGAAACTTTAAAAATATAGGAGAC
This sequence comes from Crypturellus tataupa, assembly GCA_034781795.1. Taxonomy (NCBI): domain Eukaryota; kingdom Metazoa; phylum Chordata; class Aves; order Tinamiformes; family Tinamidae; genus Crypturellus; species Crypturellus tataupa. The sequence goes on from JAWLRI010000560.1 coordinate 802,976, forward strand.
AACTCAGAATATAGCAGTGAAATAATATTCTAAAATATATTTTATCTTGGCAGGAAGAGAGTTCAAAGGACATCAGTCTTTTTTCTCATATAAAATATAAGAAATTATAATATGTGAAATAATTTTTAATTTTTGACGTTACAACAGGATGTTTCATTCCTGAATTTACATTATAGCATAGTTATGCAAGCTGCACTTGAGAATTTAGCAAAGAAGAAGAATATTTTCAAGGTGCCAAATGAATTTGTACCTAAACTTCAGATACAGTAGATTTAATGTTGTTATTGTCCTATTGTCCTATGTTGTCCTATATTCTAGGCAGATACCTAGGTCATAGAACCATTCCAGGTGTTTAAGTGGGAGAAGAATTTAAGAGAACTCAAATCTACTGAAATATTTAGCAGGCTTAGCTGGATGAAAGAGGGGAGCATTGTCCCAATTCACATGATTTTCTTGGGTAATGACTTGATTTGTGACAGTTCAAGCCTCCTTCCCACAGCTGTCTGTGCTATTGAATGTTTTTTTGAAAGCTAGGCCACCTTCAGAGACACCATAGAAAACGGAGTTTAAATTCCCAGGATCCTATGAATGATTTCAGAGATGATCAAATATCTTCAGTAGGTGATCTGCATACTATGCAAATGCAGTAGATTGCCAAGTGGAGAACTGTCGTCTTAATCTTGTATGAGATTTATAATTATTTTATTATTCAGTTACCAATCAATATGCATGTTTTAAAGTACATGCCATTTTGCAGTCTTTACATTTCTCTAATGTATAGCCCTTTATCTGGATTTTTTCTGCCGAAGGAACCAGAAGTGAAGAGAAAAAGGTATCAGGAAAGTTCTCGGTCTGTTTCTCTTTCCTGACTCCTCTGCATGGGGAAGTTTGGATGGTGGATTTCATAACTCTGCCTGCATTCCCTCTCTTCCTGCCTACATTTTCCTTAAAGACTTCACTTCACCCTGTCCCTCTTTGCACAACAATCCAATTTCCTGCCAAAGGAACTATTTAGAAACTGATTGAGATTTGGAATTACAATTTGAACTCCATTTTCTCAGTGTTGCATTTCTTGTCTGATTGGTTTTCTTGCTTTCTAAGTTGGTCCAGTCCTGTTGCAACATAGCTGAATTTCTGTCTTTTTTGAAGGGGATCAGGCCATAAGACCAGAAGGAGATCAGACCATCTGAACCAAGCTGGGCTTTTCCTCAGCCCCACCAGACTATTTTCTGTGCACTAGGCTGGAAGGCTATGATGTGAACTCAGTAGAGTAGAACTCAGAATCGTTTGTACCTGAGGAAGACATCACTGTCCTCTTCATAGATGATTAAATGCTGATTTTATTTCACTTCTCTGTCCAGTAGTGCCCTGTACTCAGAATAAATGATGTTAAAGTTGATAATTCATAGTTTTGTATTTACCTATCACTTTCTTCCAAAATAATCAATCTATGCTGTCTCTGGCACTTGTACATCTTATTTCTGTAGCTCTTTTAAAAATGGCACTTTTATAAAGATATTACACTAAGCTGAATTTCAATACTTCTGTCCATTTCAGCTAGAAATTCCCCAGCACAGTTATAATCCACATGTTTGCAACTCACTGTTCTTCCTAATGTAAGTATGTTCTGATTACAGAGCTCTGCAGTAACACTAGCAGAAAAAAAATCAACTTTCAGAAGCTTGGAAAATTACCAATTGTATTTTCTTCAAAAACACTATTTTGTTTTAAGTAAAAGAACTATGCTTGTATATAGCTCAGAAAAGCACAAGGAAGACAGGATTGTCCACTGCAATAAGGTTTTACCGTTTGTTTTCACTGGATTTTCCAGTGAAAAGCATGAATGTTGAAATTGTTCTTGTAAGAATGTGCTGAGGAAATAATATTAGATTCATTAAAAGGTCTCATTTTATTTAGATTGTTTTATATTTTTATTTCAACTTAAAAAAAATAATATTTAACAAAAAAGAAAAAAAAAAGGAAAAAGTCTGTTGAGAAGAAAAGAGTTAAATAGGCCATGTGAAAGTTATCAAATGGGACATGGATTTTTTTTTCCCTCTAAAGCATAATTTTGGCAAAATCCAAACAAGTTTCCAGTGCATTTTTTAGGAGAATTATCAGAACATTAGAAATTGCTCCATTGAAACATTGCAAGGAGATCTGATAGAGCTTTTCACAGCTTAAAGAAAGAGCCAATAGTATTTAGCATGACATCTCTCCTATTTATTTCTTTTATAATTTCTGTGTACCAACACAGTGAATATTATGTAAGGTATTTCTTAAATAAATTACAGGCGGATATCAGCTAGGAAAAACTGTCCAGACAGCAAAAGATTTTTGTAAACTATCCAGACATAGCAAAAGATTTTTGTTGCAGATTAGATTTGTGTTGCATCAGTGCTTTGAATTTTTAACATGATTGCATAGAAGGGGGTGTGATTTTTTTGCTTTTTGTTTTTTTCCTGCTTAAGGTTTAAGACAGGAGTTGCTTTTTTTGCTTTTACATTCATCAGCTCAAATCACAGTGGTGTGTCTTACAAATAAAACCATTTTGCAGAGAGCATGTGTAGGGAACAGGAACACCCTAATCTGAAGAGCTGGGGTTTATTTTTTTAAAGTTTGCCCAGGACAATAAATATTGAGGTTTGTCTAGCCAAGGGTCCAATGCTGCATTTAACAAAGAAAATGAACTTTTAACCTTCCAGACTCCCAGATTTTGATTCTTATGATTCTCTGAATCTTTTGTTTAGATTTAATTTCATTCAAGTAAATCCACATCATAGATGCTCACGTATATGTGTCGAAATACTGATCCTCAGGCAGGAAGGTTATCTTTTGCAGGTCTCTAGCAAGAGTTAGAAAGGAAAAAAGGTATGTGTGAACTCCCTACCCCAGTCTGGTTAGTAGTCAGTATTTAAATAAAGATTTTTTTGTGCCTCGCTTTCAAATATGAATTTACTGACATAGGTAGAAATTTAGGCTTATACAAGAAAATGCTATATTGGCACCTGCCTTCTTTGCTCGTCCTGTCATTCGGTTGCTGTGTGTGCCACTAGTTACAGTTTGTAAGATTCAGCACCGTTTCACACAAGTTTTGAATTAGAATCTTCTGTGTTATTTTCTGTTTTCTCTTAGAAAAAAATAATGAAAGGAAACTAAATAAAAACAGATTTCTCTGTTTACCTTTTAATCTTCACACCATTATGCTTGTAAGCTATAGATGAGCAGAGGCCATCTCGGTGAGAGGTTATAAAGTGGCATGTCTCCATCCTTCATCTTGGAGGAATAATGTGATGAGCAGTGAACACTAGAGGGGGAGCTTAACCGTTCCGGAGAGTTAAATCTGCAGCCCCTCTGGGAGAGGATCAGAGCGATCTGAGAGCTGCTGACTTAAACTGTCCAAGCTAAGGCATGGACAGCCATGGTTCAGAAGTCAAGAGGTCAAGAAGAGGAGAGAGCCAATTTATTGTCATTTTCCAAAAAGGCAGCAAATCATAAGTGGAATTGAGAAGTTTAGGGCTCGGCTTCTACCATGATGTGGTATATTTTAAAACCTCTCTAGAGGCAGTTTAACATGAAGAGCAGGATTACAGGGATTTTTTTTACCCAAGGACTGTCTGTCATTTAAATGTCTGAGGAATGATGGAATGAATTATCATAAAATTTTGACAAATTTGATGGCTTAACCAAAGGGGGAAAACAGACATTCCACTTATTGGGTTCTAATAAGACATGACATTTAAAACGAGTTTACATGGCAGTTAGACCTTTGCTTTTCTTTCCTTTCCTTTCTTTTTTTTTTCCTTTGACTCAGAAACATTTGTGTGTAGAGAACAGTTATTTATAAACGTCACTTTTCTAAGATTGGTAAACCTACTCCTTTTCATCCTGTGTTTTTCGTGTTTTAATACCTCAGTGACTCTTTCATACGTGGTACTTTTATATGCTCTTAATTTTGATTCCTGCATACTCTTTTACTGCAATAAGGAAATATGAACTTATTTTATATTTTTACTAACTGCATAGCACAAAGTGTCCTTCACTTTCAAGGGTTTCACTTCATAATTTCTATTTATTGAAATGCAAATATTTCAGTAATACTAGCAGTATACTGTATCCTTCCAAATGAAATAATACCAAGTTCAAACTATTTTTGTAGTCTAGTCTTTTTACTAGTTTTACTGTCATTTAGTACCCACTTTTAATTTAGGAACTGCATTTCTCACTAAGTAACCCAGAAAACTGGCCAAGTTAGTTAAGCTTTTCATTTTTTAATTCCTTATTCCAAATAGTGCATGCAGAACAGTAGATGCGTCCATGAATTATTTTGTACCCAAAACTTTCGTGGGCACCTCTGAAATCCTATTAACAGGATGTGGAGTTGTGCATCCCAAAAGCCATTTAGAGGCAAGTGCATCACTGCGGAGTGATGTTTCTGCCAGGGCCTAAAACGACGATGGGAGATGGGTGTGAGGGTAGCAGCTGTCTGGCTGGGTGGGATGCTCTGTCACCTAAGCCAGCTTGGCGGTGTCACTGCTCCTGGCACTGTCCCTGCAGCGGAGAAACCAGCCCTTGCCCTGACAAGAACATGTTCAGCTCATAAGCATGAAGGCAAACTGTAGCTGAATTAAGCAAAAGAAAACACTACAGTAAATCACGCTTTGTTTCTTCTTCTGTTCGTTCATTACTATAGGTATCATGGTAATTCTGTACTCGGTTACTAAAGAAAGTAATGCTTCTACTATAGCCGGGAGGTACTAGATAAGCAGGAATTAGGTGAGCTTCTATTTGTATCTAGTTATCTAGCACAAGTACTGGTATTTTTCTTCAAGAGTCTCTACAAATGATTTTCTCACTTTCTGTTTGTTCTACATAAGAGATAGCTGCTTATATTATTATAGCCTTTTCCCCTGAAGGCTCCTCCTCATGGTGACTCTATTCACAGAATGCCAGTGCAGGTAAACAGAAGATATTACTGTGCTGCTATATTTAAATAAATGCACTTTAATTATAAATTCATTCATGAGCTTTTTATATCAAGTGCTAAGCAGATCTTTATATATGTAAGGAACATTTGCAGCTGTAAATCACCTTGATTTAGATATATTAATATTAATCTCTTTTTTTTTTTTTTTTTTTTTTTACATTGGAAACATCATATTTAGGAATAAATGCAAACAATGAATTGCTGAGCTTAAGAGACAGTAGTTGAATGGCATTTTATTCTATTTAAAAATTTATTTTAAAATTTTCTGCCTTGAACTGTCATGAATCTTTTTCAGAAGTACATGTTCCTGGCCTCAGAGAGAAAGAATGCCACTAGTTTAATTTTATCTTATCATAGTAGTGTATCTAAGAAGCAGGATGTCTCACTTTGATTTACATATGTAATTTGAGGGTATAAAAAAGAGTTTGTGGGATACTAATATAATAATGTACTGTATTATTACATGCAGACATTGCTGTAATAGCACTATGGATCTTAATAAGTTCTTTCATTTTAGCAAATGATAACAAGTCACTGGATTTGAACAAAAAGCAGGCCCACAGACTACACACCGCATGGACCCCAGCCAGTGCATAAAGAAATTATTTTTTCTCTTTTGTCACTGTATTCTCACAGGTTTTCAATAGAGTTATACTGCTGAAATTAATAGGGGATTTTGACCCTATATTTTCAAGCACAAGTGTCTCTTCATACAAGACCTTTTCATTACTGTCATAAACCTGTATTACTTCAGCTAAATCTGTGTTTCCTCTCTCTGAATCTAGAGGAAAGACTACATATGGTACTAAGTAGAATTGAAATAATATTGACATTGGAAAAAATACCCCAAAGATAAATCAGATTTTTAAATTGAGTGTGACTCACTCATTTGTGACAACTCTGACTGAACTCAGCCTAGTGAAGTAGTTCAACAAGAAATTCTGAAAGGCCTAAGGTAAGTTTGTAAAGGACTGTGATGGGGAGATGATGACTGTTTCCAAAGGAAAAGGAAACTTTAAAACCAACTATCTAAACAGAAAATCCACTGTATTTTTGTTGTTGTTGTTAGTGTAATGCTGAATAACTGATCCACTAGCTGATATTTTCTGAAATGCTTTTTTTTTCAGGCAAAACCTGAAGAATGTTTGGCTTTTGTGTGTGTGATGAGTAGAAGTAACCATTAATTTCCCTTGAATTTTCCTAGTGAATCTCTCCCTAGGGCAGAGCTGTGCTGCTTGTCCATGCTGAGCAGTGCTGGGTCAGATCGAAGTGAGGAGATGCGGTCAGGGCATCCATGAGGTTGGTGTCCTCTAAGTCTGTGACGCAGCCTTCATGCAAACCACAGTGCTTGCCTTCTGTGAGGAGCCACCTGATGAAGTTGATGCTGTCTTCACTATTAATGACCAAAGTAAGATGGACCATGTTGACCCAGTATTCAAAGAGGAAGGAGCGTTCCTTTATTCCTAGAATGAACTGATGCAATGACACAGGATCACCAGACAAGAGCAGTGCCCAGAAAATGGCTTGCAAAGAGGAGCACTCCTGGCCTCGGCGTTTGCAGATGGGTTAGCTGAAAGCAGGTCTATCCTCAGGGTGTGTTTGGCTTGAATCAGTTTCCAGTTTGTGCCCCTCATATCACAAGGCAGAATTTTCAGCAGTGTTTCTTGTTACAGACTGTATAGTTGGATGCTTCACTTGCCTGACTTTAGGGAATTTCTGTACTTCAATTGGAGGTAGCTGCTCTTCTGCTCAAATTCAGTGTCTACCCCTCGGAACTACAGTGTGTCAGCATAAACTCTCAGTGACCTGTCACAGCTCAGAGTGATATGGACAGCAAATTATGTCCCATCCTTCATCATTTTCCTTCTTCAGAATTGTTGCTTGTGAGCCAGCAAAGATTGGAGGATGTTGTTTCCTGTACTGAGGTGTAAAGTATGGAGGATAGAACAGGGTATGTCTACAGTAGGGTGAGTGGAAGGTGGGTTAGTTGTTTCCAGAGGATAAACACAGCAGCTAAAATAAGGGATAAAGATAAAGAATTAGATAAAATAAAGATAAATCCAAGCTTTTTCTGTTGTTCTTGCGAAGATGTGCTGCATTAGTGCTTTTTGAGGGGAGGTAAATGTGCTAAAGGGTACTCAGCACTGAAATGAAAACTCGGTAGCCTGTATTGCAGGGCAGTTTAGAGGGAGCAGGAGTGCAGCCTATTTGCTATAGGGACAAGGGCTGGCACAGTGTAGAAAAATGCCATGTGGAGGAGATGTAACAGATGCAGACTAAGCAATAAAGGGGAACAAGGTACAGGAAAAACATGTAGTAAGCTGGAGGTGACACAGAAAGTTGCTGAGAAAGAACCTTGTACTAAATTGTAAATATTTCAAATGTTTATCTTATTCATGTAGGCTTGAGTTTGTTTTTCCTTCCAATCTTTCTGTGGCCTACTATGTCATGTAAAAAAATTCCTTCTTTTCAGTTTGAAAGTCTCTCCTTATGTATGGATGTTCACACATACTGAAATATCACAGGTTGTAAATCACATCTGTTTACACAGTAGCTCCTAGGAGGCAAAGTAAATTTCTGAAGCTAAAACTACAGAGTGAATTTTACTATTGCAGAATCCAATTACTTAAATTGGATTTAAGGAGGATACCTAATGCTTTTATTGTCATCATATTCTCAGCAACCTCGAGCATCAAAGCCTAGGATCATTCTTTTGGCCAAAAAAAAAAAAGGGGGGGAAGTAAACAGTAGTTGTGGAGAAGCAAAACATTATGAAGTGCAGAATATGATTTTGTCTTCATTATCAGTTTACAGCTATGAACAAGAGACAGTGCAAACTTCAGCCGTTACCTCTGGACTAACTCTGGCAAAACAAAATGCTTTTAGCATAAACCCAAATTAATGAGCAGCTGTATTATTTTGAGAGAGACACCAGTGAGGAAGAAACAGAAAAGAACCCAGGCAGGAGCCATTGGTAGAATAGGTGGTTTATAATGTGTTAAATGTGTTTATTTGCACTTCCAAAGTTCAGATTTCCTCATACATTTTCATACTGATAGAGATAAAATGCTAAAGTCTTAAATCCCTCTATGCCATGCTGAGTTGCTAAGGGCTGTTGAGTTTTTGTTATTTCTCCTCTCGAGTTAGCTCTGATTGTGCCTGCTGAGTGAAAAATTTGTATTTGCCGACAGAAATAGGAACTGCACCACGTGTGCTTGCGCTCCGCAAATGCTCCGATACATCACGCAGATTGGCTCAACCCACCTTCAGAGGCCAAATTGAGCATGTTATTTTCCGTTTAGATCTGATCCTGAAGACTCTCTGTCTTCACTTCTCGATCTCTGATTAAAATGGGGCCTACAAAGCTGCAAGTGCTCATGCACAGTCTCATTAGAGGACTGGTTGGAGTGACCCTGGTCCTCTAGCACAAAGCTGCAAGTGAACTTCAAATATGAGAGTGCATCAATCAAATCCAAGCCAGGCTTTTATGTCATTTTTTTTTCTCCTTTGCCTTTAAAGTCCAAAAGGAATGCCCTTTCCACTGCACAGCCAAGGATCACTCAATAGAAGCAAACAAACCAACAAAAAGCCTCTGAGGAGGAGCAGGAGTTTGTTCCTCTCACAAAAAGGGAAGCATGGTGTTTTGCTAATGTAATGTCTCAGAAAATAGAGTGCATTTGCCTTGTTTTGTAGCTCTGTGTGAATGATTTTTGTCAATTTGCAGAGCTCATGTTCAAGAAATTGCAAGTTTAATATAAAAATGATGAAACGGACAGTTTTGTGGGGGTTTCTTTAAACTAAACTTGGTGCAGCTTTTGCCTTCCTCTTGCTCCTGCTCATTAAGGCAAAGAATAGACAAAAGTACCCCTGAGAACACTGCAACATTTGATCCTGGTATCTGGGGCTATAGCAGAGTGTGGTATGTAATCTGTCCCGTTTTAATGCTGATAATGTTTTAGTTACGATTCTTTAATGGGAAAATTAAATGAAAAAGATGTTGCATTTAACCATCTCTTTCAAAAGCTGTGATGGTGAACTGAGCTGGGCTCATAAATGAGGGAGAATTTTTGTTTTGAACACAACCAGAGTGCAAAATAAATACAAACCAGGGATGACTCTTCATGGAAATTAAAATGAGCTATGGGAGTTTGAAAAAACAAAAGAATTAAGACAGATAAAACAAGCCTGAAAGTGCCAAGTGACCAACACTTTGGAAATCCTACAGACTCCAAATCCAAAGTAAATATTCAGTTTCATTGACCTCAAGCTAGAAAGACCTAATATTTAAGGGTTTTTGTTTGTTTGTTTGTTTTCCCTACAGGAAATCCTTTTGTCCATGTACTATTTCTTTTTTTGAAACTTCATAAATTGCGAAGCAACCATGACATAAACAGCATTCCTTGCTTCACCATTATATATACACACATATATTTTTTCAGTATTTTATTTAATATCTGAGGTTATTTTCATCAAATGCTTTAACATGTTTTTTTGTAAATCTTCAGGTGTTTGGAAGAATGATGCAGATTTTACAAATGAATACCAGTGCCACTTCATGGTGCTCCATCTGTACTTCCCTTGTAGTGTTTGATGGGACGTCTGTGTAAACTGCTACCCTTTTTATTTGCTTGTTAATCAGTGCACTGCATAAAAAACATTATACTTTACCTGTTAGAATGTTGATGTGCTTTGAGAAATATTTATTTATTTATTTCCAAGGTGATCTTGAGTCTTTAGTTTGCCTTTGTTCTTAGCATGTCTAAAATGAGATATCAAGCTACTTATCATTTCAGTTATTGAAAGTACAATAAAAGTGAAGAAATTAAACTTTTGCACTTGGCTCTTGAAAAGCACATATTTCTTTTCTGACTTTGCATAATGTTAACTTTTATTTTATCCTAAGTGTATTTACAATATAATAGATCATTTTGTACATCTTTTAATGTATAAACTAATATTTATGTACTTATATATCTCCAACTAGTGAAAATGCATAGATGTTACACTGATTATACATATGTAATTGATTACTTGATTCACCTTTTTCATTCATTTTCTGAATATTTGTTTTCTTTTGTGTCCCATTTCCCTCAAAACAAAAAAGAAACTTTTCTTTATGCTCTACTTCTCAAAGTGTTCGAACCTTTTGTAAAATGCTGACACATTGTTGCTACTGAGAAGTACAGGAGTATATTTTTATTACAATTTGTAATTTCAGTTTCTAGCAAAATTAAGTTGTCTGTTTGTATTACTTGCAGAAGTGGCTAGAAATTTTGGTTACTGCAAGAAGCAGCCTCCCAAAACTGCACATTTGGTACATGGCCCCAGTTAGAGCACATATTGTTGTGACTTCAAATAAGACTGGAGAAATTGAAAAGACCTAGCAGATTGTTTTGTTTTGGAAATACTTACACACATTTGGATAGCAACTTGATGTATATCCTCTCTAAAGTGTATGTTTAATTGGGATCTGAGCCACGTAACTTTTCAAGGTCAAATTTTAGTTTAAGCTTTTCAATATTCCTTAGTGGCCACTCTTCCAGCAGTGTTGTGAAGGGTTTTTTGTTTTGTGCATTGTTTCTCTTTTGGATATATGGATAGGTTGTGAAGCATTTACCTTCCAGCTAATATCAGTATATCATTATGGCACTGTGGTCTTTGATTTCTATTACAAATGGATAAAAATATGGATATATGTATTGCCTTCAAAGGACTTTTTTGCTGTGCAGAAAGTTTCTTTGTTAGTATCTGAGAAGTGCTGGAAAGTGTAAAAAGTGTTTTATAACATTTACATTCATTTTGCTTTGGTGTTTCATAGACGATAAATAAGCAGAATTTATTAATGAAAAACAGTATGTTAAGCAATGCTAGGTTTAAAATCTAGTATGTGACCCTATAATTTAAGTACCATAGGGTCATAGCATTATACTCAAAGCGCAGCTAAGAGTGTGCAAACACTTTTAATACCTTTTCTATTATTTAGTCATTTGTACAACAAAGCTGTTGGGAAACCAACATGAACAGCGAATTTGCAGTGAGTTAGTGCCAACAATGCCTGTCAAATTCCAGCTAAAACAATGTTCTCTAATGTTCTTAAGGGTAGGCAAAGCAAGGAAAAAATAAACTTATGCAAAGTCAAAGGAGAGTAGCTAACAGTATGGTATGACAGCAGTATTTTATTACAAGAAGCAACAATCTAAATGGATAATTCTACCTTTTTGTTTTTTTTTTCTTTCTGTCAACAACTAATAAGTCCTCTTCCAATTATCGGTATTTTTCAAATCACATCTTTATAGTACATCATCAGTAAATTTCTATAGGAGAATCAATATTCCTTGATAGAGAAAAGACTATAAAAATTACATAAAAAGAGATGTATAGCTCTTCCGTTTATCTCATTTCCTGTTACTACAAGATATGCTGCTGCTCTAGCACAGATATTCAGTTAGGATCAGCCACTGATAGTGCTGGATACTTATTATTAGTATCTTAGATTAATATCTTAGGAATATCTTTACAAAAAAAAAAAAAAGGAAATACTAGCTTGTTTCTCCTCATTAAGTTATGTTTGTTTCTGGAAAAGAAGTTGATTATGCTCAACTAGAGCTCAGATGAACAGAAAAGCAGTATAATTTTGTTTCAATGTAATATATATAATTTTCTGATCTATTAAGTCCATCAATTAGTGATCCTGTACTGATACTGAAGTACCTGTACATGAGGTACTAATTCCCAGAATGTTTGCCTTAGCAGTGGTAGTATCATTCAGATGAATGATTAGATCAGACTCACCCCAGAAGTCAGTCAAAATATTGTCAATAACTTTTTCACAGAAAAAGCTATGTTTGAAAGAGACTGATAATAATTAGAAGAATTTTCCTTAGAAAATGAATGTGCGTGTTGGAATATAGGCACGATTCTGTTTGTTTAAACAATGTTTCTATAGTCATCTTTTTATTTGAGCAGTGTGTGATGTCCTTGAGAAACAAGGAAGTTCTGTTTCTGATAATAAGGCAATCAGCTAGTGTTTGGGCACTTATACCCTGTTGTAATTCAATACATGCAGTGGTGAGGCTTAAGCTGCAGACAATCTTCTCAATTTCCTGAGCAACAAGATAAAATCTAGGAGCAAAATCTATGAGAGGAAAATGAACAGTTGATTAAAACAACAACAAACAGCATGGAAAAACAACCTCTGAGGGAAGTGTTATCAAAATAGCTTGCAAAATGTCTGATAAAATATGCACAAAATTTACAGATGTCACAGTACAGGGTTCTTTTTTAGTTAATCTACATAAAGAACTTGAGATTTTTGCCCATTCTATAGAAAATTATTTCCTATAACTTTGATATGTGTTGAAAGTGAGTAGTGTCCTTTCCTAGAAGTAAATATTTTGTACTACATTGGGATAGTTTATGTGGGATTTGTCCTGCCTAACTGGGCTGTGTACAGCTGTGCCTGATTTAGTTACTCTAAGCTCCTCTTGTAGATGGCGAGTAAGTGGTCCTGCTGACATTTTATAGACATCCACTTTGGGATGAAATGAGCTATGCCACAGAGATGATTCTGTCCCATAATTGTAGAAGCTCAGATGTAGACAACTTCACTGTGGAAATATCCTGCAGTCAAATGAATCCTACCGCTTGCTTCCAACTCAAGTTAGGAGGTAGACATGGATGAGCCTCTTCCAAGAGCTGCTCTTACTGCTTTGAGAAAGGATTTTTTAAATCTGATTCTTCTTTGCTTCATTATAAAAAATAACTTTCTAAAGCCCATTTCAGAATCTGACTGAGCTTATTTGTGCCTGGCCAGCTCCGCAGGTCTTCCTTGGCATTGTCCTCTTCTTTTTAGGCATCTCGTGCCCGCTAGTTCAGGAGAAAGGTGGAATGTGTGTGAAACTAGTTGAAGTCTGCATTTAAGTGCTTATCTGAGAGAGGACGGAGCTAAGTAGGTGTTTAAGTGCTTTTTTTAATTGGATCATGGCCAAATTGTGATAATGAAAGCAGTTCATAACGGACAATAGTGGATGGGTTTTAGACTTGTTAGAGCTAGTGACAAATTTGCTCTTTATTTGTACTTGGTCTTTGTTATATTTAATAAACACCACAGTCTTTGCCACTGTCTTACAGCAGGAAGTGCTTTGAATTGTAATATTCAGAATAAGATAAATCATCAATCAAATGGAACCCAGAATCCAAAGTTACCTGTGATGCTGGAACTTGTAGTATTTATTTTTATTCTCATTAAATAAAAAGAGTCTCAGATTATGATAAATCTTTTGTTGCCCTTCTGAGATACATCATCTAGTGCTTGAGGCCAAGAAATGAGTAGTTTCCATAATTAGTAAGGGAAATTGAATAATTGGGCTGTAGTTCATGAGGGTTTGTTCTCTATGAAGAGAAGCCATGTAAGTCTCCATCAAGTGGGTTAACATGATTTATTTTTTTAGCACACAATTATTGCAAGTTCATTTAACATAAATTCTACACTTGAATATTTATTTTGCCTTTTTTAACTTCTTACCATAACCAGAGGATCGTATTTTTGTGAACATTTTATACTCTCATTTTCTGCCCTCAAATGTGCTTAATATTGTGGTTACCATGTTTTCTAACTCAAAATATTCTGTGATAGGTTTTTTTCTGAAGAGAGTGAAAGAAGTAAGTGCTTATCTTCCAGTAACTGGCATAAATCGGGGTATTTCAATGGAATTTCACATGATGAAAAGACACCAATTTATTTCACATTTTTATATCACAGAGAATCTTTACTTCTGAACTGTTTATGCTCAAATAATTTAAAAAGCTACATCAGTTTACACATCTACCTTTCTAGGCACAAAAATCCTTTTCTGCGCTGGCATTTTCTAATGCATGTATGCTGTTAAGATACATTCATTCTAATGCATTATGAAGTTAAAAGCAAGAAGAGGAAGGGTTCATTCCTTCTGTAACTTCTAGGAATAAGAGAGAGCAGGTTTGTCCAGTAAGAAACTGGATTCTACCCTGTTTCAAAGTGGTAGTTTTGCAGACTCCAAGAACCTGCAACGTTGATTTCCTGCAACGTGGTAGCCTCAGAATAGAGTAATGAAAAGCTGAGGGAGTGACAATGTGTAGAAGATATCAGTCTCAAGATTACAAAGCAGAAAGCTGAATTTATCTGTTACAGGAAGTGGGGATATAGCAGCATAGGTTTGTTTCAAGCATGAGTTGATTAAATCCACCGGTGACTAGTGGATGTGTAACACGAGAACTCTTAGGACATCCTGCTGTGAATCCAAGGGCAGGAGACCAAAAAGATTCCTCAGACATATATGAAACCACTGGGTATCCCTGGTCAACCTGTTTTTAAAGGAATTTCTTATGCCTTGAGGAGAGCGAAATTGGAGGCATAGACTTAATGCTGAGCACATCTCCATTCCTTTGCATACTGTGTTAGATAAAAAAAAAATTAGCCTACCTTTCTCACACTTCGCCTGATATATCAGAAAGATCTGTCTGAGCAAAGGCAGAAGGAAGTGGCTTCAGCAGAAGAACCCATAAGAATAATAAGCTGCACATGGAATAAAGCATCAGAGTTGGTTTTTTCATGCTGTTATATCATAGAGATTATTGCAACCTGCAGCAAGTTAGTGCTCTGAATGCACCTGGCAAAAAATTGGTAGGATTATTATGACCCCTTACTGAGCGTGATCAAACAGCCACCTAGCCATGCATTCCTACTTCTGACAGAGCAGTAGCAAACGCTTACAGAAAAGTATAGTGGCAAAGTAGGTAGAGTAATCATCTCACAGACCTTACTCTGAACTTGCAGCCCTTATTCATGTGAATAAAGTCCCCTTGAAATCAGAGGATTAGCGTCCTGACAGTATTGTTCTGTTCCACTTTTTAACAGAAATAGCATCATGAGCTTTCTAAATGGGTATTGATCCTCTAAACCCTCTTATGAAAAGCCCCAGTAGAGTTTCCTAAGAGAAGTAAGGGTTTACTGAACAGTCAGAGTATAATTTCAGCTAAACCTGAAATGTGCAAAAGTCTGTATAATTTGTTTCATAATTGCTGCATATTGCACATAACCTCCCATTGACTCCTCTTGTGTCTTTAAAAACCTAGAAATGAGGCTTTGATGGTGTTCCTGAAATTGTCTTCTCTGGAAGTTGCTTCCAAAAGCAAACATTTGTCATTTATTTTTTTCTCAATCTGACATGATAGGTGCATGACATGCACCTAATTGACATGATAGTTTGTGTTAATTGATTTTTTTGAATACAGAAATTTTGTTTTCTCATGTGCCATTTTTAGAATTAAAAAAGAACAGAGAAAAACGTGTTAGGTAAAACTTATACTACTATTCTCCCTTTTGATTTTTGATGAAATACACTTTCCATCTTTCTGTTGGAAAACTTCGGAAGCTTAGATACTGTAAAATGATGTGACCTTTATTGGCATTAGAAAATGGCAGAGGTTCTAAGCATTTCTGGTGTTTAGAAGTAGCTGTGAACCATGTACATGCATCTGTACATGCATCTGGCTGCATCAGATGCCTAAGCCAGTATTTTATACGTACCTCATTTCTGAGTACATAAAGTGCTGCATGTAATATTATGGAAACAACAATCCAGCTTTTTAAAAAATGCTTTCCAGTAACTATTTAGTTAGAAAAAGAATCAATATTCCTTCAGTATTCGCAATTCACTCAATAGCTTAACTGATCTGTTGTTCATGAGAGGTTAAAAAAGAGAGAGAGAAAAAAAAAAGAAAGGGAATGAAGGCACAGAAAGAAGCAGGAAAGGAAAGGGAAAAAAATTATGCCGCCTAGCTACAAGCTGCAGAGGGAAATTAATATTCAAAAGGTTAAGGTGTCTGTGAAATGTATGTAATGAGTAACACTCATAGTTTGTTACTATAGGTTCATTGCCTCTAATGTTGAGGACGGCACATGGATAATTTACGATTCCCATTGTCCCCTCTGCAGGGATTAATTCTGAATTATTTATGTACCTATATACGCACAGAACTGAAACATTTTAGTTAAAGTCAGCCACTCACTCATAGTCTTGAAATTATGCAGCCCTTGTTGCTAAAAATGATGTTAGCCTCTTGTGATTTAAGTCATAACATTTTATTTTCAGTCCCACTGAGAGAGAAAGCATACAGGAGGAAAAAAAGATATATTTTCTTGAAGAAATCCTTGAATGCACTTTTTAAAGATTCAAATAGATAATGGTAATTTGTTAAGTCAAATTATTGTTGTAGTGTGCATGTAAATAAACCTTTATTTTATTCATGATTTGTGATAATTTTCCTATTGCTCTGTGAGATTTTTTTTTTTTTAAGATGGCTATCTTTAAATACAAAAGCTCTGCATTTCAGTACCAGGAATCCCATCTACTTATTAATTAATCAAAGAATGGAATTTCATTTTGGGAAATTGGTCTCAACTGTTAAGAATTCCCACTGAATATTTGCCTTTGGTGCAAATGAAACCATCACTGCTGTTTCCATTTGAACTCCAATGCTCCTTGCTGTTTTAAATGGCTCTTTTGGATGCATCAAAATTCTTTAATGGTGGAAAAAAAAGGCAGACATTAAGCATTTCTTAATAAAATATTAGGTTAGGGAGTGTCTTGAGATCTCACTGAGGGTAGCATCTGATAAAGATCTAACCTAGTCAGCATGAACAGGTCATAGGCATTTTATCTAAGATCCATAGCAGTTTAGCTGTTACGTACATTGTATGTTTTTAACCATTTTTGCTTCATCTGCAGGAGTTTTTTTTTTTTTTTTTTTTTTTTTTTTTT
>JAWLRI010000560.1:825711-840790 GCA_034781795.1 Crypturellus tataupa
ATAAACCTGACACTAGTGTAGAAAAGGAAGAGGAAAGATCTGTAATTAATATGGACCAAAGAAGGGAAAAGGAAGGAAGTATAAGTTAAATTGCTTCTAAGTGTTTTTTCCATTTTTAATACTTGCCTGGAAACAGGAAGGGAGCCCAAATACAGAATTCTTGCTAGAGGTATAGCATGACAGAGGGAGAATAATAATAATATAGCCCTGTGTATCCGTATCTGGCAGTAAGTTGTTAAGGCAGGCCGGCTCTAGTTTGAATGTGTTGTAGGAAGGGAATAACAGGCCTTTCTGTCATGTTTAGTTCTGAGCTGGCTGCAAAGGATTTCCAGCCAAATCCCTGTCAAAGAAGCAAGTGACCATGTTCATAAGATCTTCAAGCTCAACCTGCAGAATGCGGTTACACCACAATATTTAAAATAAACCTGGCTTTTAGATGTACATCTGAGAGAAAGAGGAAGAGGTAATTACAGTATATAAACATTCACACCATTCTTTATACAGCTGAGCATCAAAGAAACATATTTTAATATGAAAGCTAATAATTTCGGTCTCTTAACTTTTGCCAGTCTCACATCCCATGTCGATTATGTGCATCAAAGCAATATCTCATTTCCACAGACATAGAATTTTCTGTGCTCTTTCTGTGCTGGCAATTTCTGTATAGGGATTTCCCACAGAAGGTATGAGTTTTCTTCTTATTAAAATGTGAAGATTTGCAGACGTAGTGGGCTATGTCTGGTTTCAGTGCTAGCAAAGATACTCCTGCAGTTCCAGGGGATGCTGAAAGTTTGTTTAGATAATTTAGATATCTCTCCTGTTTTCAAGATACTTTTGCTGAAAAAAAAAAAAAAAAAAAAAAACCTCTCTTTTTGTATAGTGCCCAGCTATCCAATGCTGGTCTGCTGTGGAGATGTCTGAGAGCACAAATACAATGTTTTGACCTTGCCACGGGATCAGGTGATGGAATTGTTTAAGCTCTCATTTAGTTATATGTTATATATGTGTTTGTGTGCTACGAGAGATCTTGTCTGTTACATGGTGGAGCAATATGTTAGAAGTGTAGAAAAGTATGATCAAAGTTTTTTCACCTTCCCCTGTTAAGGAGCAGCTCTGCTTTAAAAAAAAGAAAAAAAAGGCTTCCATCAAAAACATGAAATCCTTGTTTCCACATAATATGCTGCTTTTTATTGTGCCCCATTTTCTTCCTTATTTTCTCTTACATCAGGTAAAAATAATTTGTTGACTCTGCTATCATAGCTGATTTATTTATGTAAAGAATTCATATGGACATTTTTGGCCTTAACTACTCTGTGTAATTGAGTACACACATCTGCATAGATTTGTTAGTCTACCTTTTTGTTTTTTTAAACATCGATCTTTCTTTCTCTCCTACTGCTGTAAAAGAGTTGACAAATATCATACTTCGGGTCCAGATTTTTCTCATTACCAGGCTTTTGTTTTTTTCTTCTTTGCATTAGCTGCACCACTCGTGCTGTTCCTAATGTCCAATATATTTTTTATATATTTTTATGAATTTGTCTAGAATTTTAAAAGTAACTGAGGAGCGTACGTCCTGGCTTCATGCTGCCTTTGTGGGTGAAATCAGGAGTCATTTTTCTTAGCTTTAGCTCTGTGTGAGTGAACTCTGGTTAAAGTTCTGATTAAAGTACCTCCATGCCTTCCACAGCGGTCAGGAATTTTTATTCTAATGAATGAGGGTGATTCTTGACAGTACCAGATGATGGCTATTGCTGGGCACTAATGCTGCAGGTAGCTTTTAGATACCTTTTTAAATTTTTTTAAGTGGATGCTCCATCAAATTAATGCCCCCTGCAGAGAGCAGATTGCTCTCATGATATATTCATAATGAACTGAGCTGCTAAGCGGAAGGTCTGCAGCAGATTGTACCCTTTGAACTTGTATAGAGAATAACTTAATTTCTGCCTGTAATGGGTTGTAATCAGAACTGCAGATACTAACACATTGATCTGCAGAAGCAGGTAATTGTCTAGTACACAGAGGCAAGATTTTAGCTATGACCAATAGAAAAGGAGGTTTGGTCTATGGCTTTTGAGGTAGCTTTGAACTGTTCAGTTGTACAGGAGGTATACTCTTCAAACTCCATATTTTCCCTCTGTTTTCTTTGGTCTTCCTAATATTTTTATATTTTTCCTAGTTTCTGATTTTTTCTTACATGTGAGGAGTTTAAAAAAAAAAAAAAAAGCAGCAGCAGTAGTTACACTCGATAGGAAAGGAATGATGAGTTCATGATTATCTGAGGTATCATAGTTCAGACCTCTTAGGTACCTCCAATTTTCTCTCTCTCTTTTTTTTTTTTACTTCTATTTCTTTAAACTTTTTTGCAAGGTGCAGATGAGTAGTCTGGTGAATAGTACTGAATAACAGATGAAGACTCTCAAACCAAAGTAAGAATAGTTTAAGAATGTCGTATCTGGTGGGTAATTCTCTTCCAAAACTCCTAGAGGATAATGACCCGAAATTATAGCTGAATCGAGCAGTGTGGGTGATGCTTACTTGCAGATGATCAAGGTAAGATCATCCACCACTGGTTCTTCATGAAGTTACTTGAGCTTTTTGGTAGTGTTAGAGGACAGCAGCAGCATTAAAGAGCATTTGTCCAGTCTCTTTACTGAAGAAGGAGGAAGCATACTGGATAGGAATTTGCAAGATGCTCAAGTAAATAAAATTACAGTTTTTCTTATTGGAGCAAGCAAAAGAAAGTAATCACTGCTTGTTTTTAGCATAATAAATATGTATTTTTTGTTATTGAATCTTCATCACAATGCTGAAAATATGTATTTTTATGGTTAGTGTCTTCCTTTTCTGTAATCCTCTGATTGTTTGACAGCTTTTTAAATGATGATATCAATTCAGCTGTAAAAATACCTGACATTGATGTGAATTGCGTTGGACAGTGGGTGTATGTTTTGGGAAAGATGAACTATGAATTAAGTCTTTATCTTAAGAGGATCTAATGGATAGTTGGTGCTGTTTTATATTACCATTAAAGGTAATGCTGTCCTGATAGTAATACTGGGATTTTAGCCATGCTAGAAGTTGGTATAAGTACTAGTAGATGCCAATTCTGGTTTTCTAAGATGATACAAAAACAGTTTGGAGTTACCTATGTGCATTATTTCTAGCTTTTCATTACACAAATATTATAGAGACCCATGACATGTATAAAAAAGATCATCTTATCGAGATGGTCATAGTAAACTCCAAGTCCTCCCCTCAGCAAGGGCTCCTTGAAAGGCTGCAGCAGATCTGCCCACCTTCCTGTGACCTAGAGCAACCAAATTTTGGGAAGAGAACGTTCATTCCCCACACAGGGTGTGGGTTGGCCTTGTGTAGACTGACAAGTAGATGGAGGAGAAAAAAAAATATACTGTACCCTACAGTGAGTCACTGACTGTACAGAAGGCTTCTAGTTTCTCTGTAGAGAAGTTGGTCTGTTTTAACACCTTTCCCAGCAGCTCTCACTCCTCCTTAGAGGGTCTGGTTATTCCATCACAAATAGTGGTATTTCAGGCACGTTAGCTTAACTGGGATAGCTAACTTTAAAGCAGGTTGCAAGACGTGCTTCTGATTCCTCCTGAACTTATGGCTGTCCTTGTTTTAAAATGTTTTCTTTGACAGAGTGCTGAGCAGGTTACAAATTGCCTCTTTGTGGTACTCTTAACCTGCTCACAAGCACTGAAGGGGGAAAAGCAACTTTGCTGTCCTGTCATAATATATTTTTGCATCTATTTATGAGCTGTCATTATCCTAATGAAGCCCTTTTTGCTGAAGTTCAACTAGTTTTAACTGCAGTCTTTTGTTTGTGTTTTAGCCACAAACAATTGGCTGGGTGACTCTTTCCAGATTGTCTTTCTGTATTCAGCTGTATGAAACACAGCATTTTTTTCTGCTGTGAGTTCTGGAGTATCAGTGCTGTATACTGTTCACTGTGGTATTGGATTTGACACATAGTATTTTGAATCATCTCTCATATAACCAGAATTCCAATACTTTGAATTTTATTTTACATATGATTAGAAATTTGATGTCTTTAAGAGGGTGATTTAATAATATTTGTCATGTTTTGTCAATGATTTTCTCGTACAGATTTGCCTTGTGCTGCAAGGCAAATCTGTAAATGGTAGCAGGACAACACTCATTTCAAAATCATGTTGGCAATATATGTCCTTGTACAAAGTATTGGAAGGATATTTTGGGTTCTCCTTTTAGAGTGATTTGATAGCAAGGAGTCCTTCATGAATATGACATATTTGCACAGAAACACATCCTCCACAACTGGTAAACCATCAAAACAGACCAATAACGGGGAACTCGAGACTATGGCTTTTCTCTTTGCCTCTAGCCCTCAAATGTGGGCTAGCCCTCAAATGTGATACGATTAAATACTTGTTTTGCATCATTACAGGTTCCTATATCAGTTTCAAAATTTGTCAGAAAAATGTGAAAAAGTGCACTTATGTTCTGTACCGAGATCCACCTTATTTTCTAGTCTGGTAAATGTGACAACCAATATAACTACCTTCCTTCAACATATGCTTTAAATTAAAATGTTGTTTCTGTTAACTTCATTCTAATGTTTATTTTTTAATGGTTGCACTAGTCAAATATTTCTAGGAGTGTTTTCTAAAGTTCTGTACTCAGCAATGAAAGTATTTTAAATTATTTACTTCAATAAAATAGTAAATGCTTTTATGCTCAAACACAACATAAAGATTTTCTAACCCAGTCTTCTTTGCTTTCCCATATGAAGAGCACTAAGTAAATGCAAATTGTTTGTTCTATCCTAACTAATGAATAATTCCTACAGGATGAAGAATTTCCAAAGAGACATCCAGGGAATCTGGTGTGGAGTGTGGAGAAGAAAATTGTGCTGTAGAATGATTCAGATAAATGAAGAGTCTGTTCAGGTACTGACTCAAAACTTTGCCCTAGCCATGGTCGATATAAATCCAACATAGATATTTTGAGAGTCTTAATATAATTAGTTAAACATTGCTGACTCTTTAAATTAATACAGTTAGCTACAACTCTGAATTACGTTGTTATAGTAAAAACTGTTTATGAAGGTTTTGTGGGAAGAAAGGATCCCCAAAGAAATGTTTTCCCAGGCTCCTTTTACTGTCATGATTTTGGGGTTGCTTGTGAATGGGAGAAAGTTTCGAGTCATTACTTTGAAATAAGATGGGTAAGACACAGGGTGTTGAATTGCCTTCTAATAGAGACTGAAGCACAGAAATCCAGGGAAGATTTGAATTTCTTTTTGTAAATGTGCTTCTTAAAAACAGCCCTGTGACAAAGCTGTAGCAGACGAATGCAATGCAGTGTTGCTGTTCGGCCTGTTCTAAGCCCAAACCCAGTTTACCTCTTAAGACAAACTACTTGTTATTTCAATTTTTGAGTGTGATTATTTGATTCTCTTTGTTGATTTAGCATGCCACACACCTCCTGACTTTTTTCCACTGAAATAATTACAGTGGATGTATATCATAAGTCTTTTCATTTATTTCTGCAGAACTTCCTGCAGATGCATTCTCATTGGAGAGCACTACAACTTTCATGAAGCGTTTGCCATAACATGCAGTTTCCCTGTTTTTCACAGGTTCTGCCATAACTATAAAAGTTAAAAAAAAAAAAAAAGACCAGACCTTTAATACACATTGCTGACCCAACGCCCTAAATTTAGATTATTAAAATATGTGGTTACTTCTATTTTTTTGAGTAGCAGTTGCCAGGCACCACAGTGGCTACTGGGACATGCTGTGGTTATTTACAGCTCTGATGTACTGGGAGTTGTGGTGTTCTGGCTTTTTGGGAAAGGTGAGAATAGGTGGGAACGACAAAGTTGCAGCCCTGCAACTGCTAGGGCCCCATGTGGTGCCTGGTGATAAAAGTGAGGCATCTGCAGCCTCATCTCCTGGGTAAATCATGGCCAAATCCCTGTCTCCATGTTTTCTACCTTCTGATTCACCTCGTCTTCACAATTTACAGACTTCCAGGACCTAAATTTCCCTTTCCCTTTGGACGAAAGTAACATATAGAAATTCGCTGCTGAGATCCCATTCCACCCATAGTGTAACACAGGTTACCTACCTGCTTTTTGTGAGCTGTATTTCTGAAACTCAGTAGTTCTGACATAGTTTTGCAGTTCTGAAACTTGGGAACCAAGGTTTGATCTTGGCACAAAATACTCTGAGAAATGTCCTAGCAGGATATTTTTGGAAGCAGTACCCTTAAGCCTCACAGCAACTTGTTCTCAGGACATTTTTTATGTGTTTTTTTTTTCTTCTTATTTTCCACTTAAGTTTTCCCTTTTTATAAACTTGAGTCTGTTTTAAATTTATTCTAAAGTCTCTGGATTAAGTTTAATGTTATTGTAGGATTTGATTTAGGCTTAAGAGTATTTCTCTTGGTTTTGTTTTCTGTTTCTTTGGATTCCCCATTTGATTTTATTGTACAGCTAAATGTTTTTAGTGTTTTGCTATTTATTTAGCAAGATATCTCCTAGACAGAAAGCTAATTTAACAGGAAATGTTGCAGATAGGGGGGAAGTAAAGTGAAAAGAAGAAGGAAAGGAAAAGCAATCCCTTTAAAAAAAAAATTCCACAATGTCTGCCCTGTTTCAATTTCTCTTGCTACAGGAGGTACTTAGCTCCCTCCCTTCAGTTCTTAATCTTGTCATCTGCAACAGCTTGCAGAAATTAACTGATTAAAAAATGAAATAAAAAGTTGTGTGCCAACCATCCTCCCACTTAGGGTACTGTCTGACTACAAATCAAAGAACAATAATAAACTTGGCAGCTTTCTTCCCTTGTTCAAGGGCCAACAAGAGGGCTACTACAAAGCATTTTTTTTATTTCATTTATTTTATTTGTAATTAGTTACCACTGAAACTTTTTTTTTATTTAAGAATTAGCATAATTACATGATCCTCGCCCTCCTCAGCTTTGTTCCTATGTGTTTACTAAAGACCTAACAAAAAAACATTACTAATACATGCACTTCCATTCATGTCTGAGCTTTGCAGTAGCGGCCTCTCACTGAACTCATGGTCTTACAGTGATATCAAGCCTGTAAATAAAGCAGTTCGGCCAAAGCTATTAGAGCTGCTTCTAGAGAGAGAATCATTTAACAACAAGCTAAGGCGTTGTGCAGAGGCCCAGTGCCAGCAATATGTATAATTTCATTTTTTTTATTGATTTATTTAGATGAAATCTGTCTATCTGATCTATTTAGCCATATATCTACTTACCTGATACGTCCTGTGCAGCATAATGCACCCTGTTCAGAGCTCTGAAAAAACCTTTCAGCGCCTGGTGCTTTCCCAGCCTCATTTTGCCTGGACAAGGCTCGTTATGGACTAGGTTCCCCTAAACTCTCCTCCTTGTGGCACACTCATGCAGAGGCTGTGTACATTAACAACACATGCCAGGGGCAAGGGGGAAAAACATGGGACAGAGCTTTTTGAAAGAAAACAGCTCTTCAAGTAACTGTGTTTTTGTGTTCTGAGGAGGACAATGTTAGGTGTGAACAAGTTGAGCCAAATTTTTTTCTGGTGTAACCGGTTCAAGTCAGACCTCAGTTACTGCAAGGGCAGCTCTGTACTATTATACAGTTTCCTGTTCTGTTTTTTTTTTTTTTTAGTGGAGAACAATATTACAGGTGAGTGAACTCTGAAGAGCTCCAAAGTTATGAAATATTGTTTTTGTCGAGTATCCCTCACTCGGTTTTCTTTATAATCTGCTTCCAACCCCACCCCGCCCAGGGTTTATTTTCTCCCAGAACTCTCCTAACAAAATTATTCAGATTTCTTCAGAGCGATTATTCTCTGTGTCCAAAAAACTCTGTTTCAAAGATTTTTTTTTTAAATAACTGTACTAAAAGATACAACCATTGTGCAATTTTTGTAGAGATGTGTTTTCTCTAATCAGTGCTTTTACATTCATTGGAAATAAAAAATCTGTTTACTACGCTGGGGGAATTAAGCTCTGAAGAGATTGTTTTAGTTCTCTTTGTTTATGATGATTTGTTAGCTCTTGACTGCAGAAATAATTTTGTTGTTTACATTAATCTATGGTGGCAGTATTAACTTCACATCATACATAAATATAATTATTGATCATTACCAGCTGTAATTCAGTGTTAGAATTACAGATTTACATAATTGTGCTATTAAGTGTAAACTTGAACTTCATATCTGGGGTCACAAATAACTGGAGGCAGTAGAAACAGAAAATTCTGATTATATGTCATTCATATTTTAATACATGCTGTTGCAATTTTGATCAGTGTTAATGTAAATATTTTTATGTACTATACAGCAATGAGATGCTAATGGCTAGAAATTACAGCAATATTGATCTAGCTAATAAAATGGCATGCATTAGTAGGAGAGGATATTTATTATCTGCTTCAAAAATTACTATCCATCATCTGCCCAAGGAAAATTTCCTCTATCAAAGTTGGAGAAGGCATTTATGCTGGAAATGGTGCAAGATTCCTCACAAGTAAAAATCAAACACAGTCCCGAGCTGTCTTGTTTTTGCTGCCTGCGGCTTTCCCACTGATAAAGATTCGTAGAGGGGAACAAGCTACGTAAAGGAACTCACTTCCTGTAATATGTTCTGGGCCCCCCTCACGTAATTTGCACATAAAAAGCTACTCCAGGATGATCTATCAGCACCATGGGCCTTGGCCAAAAACTATTTTAAAAGCATTAGGGGAATGTGTGTGCACATCTGTGTGTTTAGTTGTCTGCTGCTGGCCTCAAGGAAAGCCCATGAGCTCAGCTGGGCTCCTGGACAAGAGCAGTGAGAGGTCTCGCAGGCTCTACAGCTGCTTGCCCAAGGTATGTGGCCATATAAAAGCCATACAAAACCCAGCTGGACAGCCAAACACTTTGAGAAGAATTTAACCTGACCAGGGAGGAGAAGTGGCATAAACGATGCATTTGTGTACAGTGGGAGCAGGTTTGATTGAAGATCTCAGAGATCTCCACAGCTTCCTAGTATTCATTCTTTGGGAACCAACCCCCACACAAGCCATTAAGCATCCCAGGCCATGGCAGCATGTTGGGTCTTCCTAAGGAAGTGGTTAATGTGCCATCATCATTTGCAGAATAAGAGATCAGAAAAACAGACCGAGTTGAACAGTCCTTGCTGGCAAAAAAGGGTGAACTGAATCCATTGAAATGAGTGAGCTTTTCCCATCTGGCAGTGGCACAGACTTGTACTTATACAAGCAGATTTTCACCCAAAACACTGTAAAATGTGGAAGATTTTTCAGTGCAAATAACACGTTAAGTGCTCAGATATCTTCTCTCAGAAAGTGAGAGGGATAAAATGTTGATCCATTCCTTCCACAATAATACCTCTTTTATTTAAAATATTTGAAGAAACACTAAAACCTGGAATATAAATTCATAATTTTTTTTCCTCTCTGGTTACCTACTCCAACCCATCTGTCTCTTAAATCCTATTTATCTTGGCTCATGCGTCAAGGGAAGTGTTTAAGATGTGATGATCCTTCACTAAGACAGTGCAAATGATAACCAGGCCCCTGTTATTTGTTTGTCTAACAGAATGGGTTGGGATATACATGGGTTAGGATATGCATGAGTTTACAAAGTGGCTCTGTGGTAGAGCTGTGAATGAATGAGACTTATCAAGAAAACTTGGTTCTGATTTTGAGAGAGACAGGGTAGGTCTTTATATGCCACGTTTTAGCCATTGACATCCTGTAGGAAAAAAGACAAACAGCCGACTGAACTGATAAAGGAGTCATACTACTATTAGGAATTAGCGCTACTTGATATTCAAAGTATTCTACAAGTGTAGGATGCAGTAATTTTGTGACTAATTTCAGTATCACTGTGAATATGAAATACTTTTTTCCTATTAAGTATAAACTATGTTATGACTTTTCAGGACTTCAGGCAGATATCAGAGATGGCAATTAATTAGCTTGTCCATCTTTTCTCAGTTTCATCCTGTAGAAGAATTGTTAGTGCTGTGTATATCCTTGCCTTCTGATCTGTGGAAATCTACAAGGGGGGTTAGATTTTCTGTCCTTAATTTATATTCATATGTAATATCAATTAAGTCAAGTCCTTAATTACTCCGAATCTTCTTTAGATGTAGAAGAAACTACCCATGCAGCTTTACGTTGAGTGAAATAAATGTCTTAACCTAATTCACTCTTTCTTCTGAAAGACATGTTTTAGTTCCACTATTCCAGAATCAGGCTGAAGGATGGAGTAATGAATCTACAGTCCTTAGACACTGAGTTGTATCATTCTTCAGTAGATCTTTTAGACAGTATATCTAATTAAGAAGTGGGTATATGTATTTCTTTCCAAAGTTGTTTTATAGTCTCTTTGTGGTTTTAGATAAAAAAACAGTTTGAAAGAGCTGAGGCTGAGGGAAAAACTAAGAGCATATTTGCTTGTCTCGCTTGTCTTCCTGCAGAAGGTGGTTCCGCCAAACCTGCCTGTTGAGCCACCAGAAAGTCAATCTCAATTAATTTTCAGGAAGAAAAAAAATCTGGATAAGACCATTTATGCTATAACCAAAAAAAAAAAAAAAAGTTTTATTCAAATAATTATATAATATTACCGAAAGAATCTACTACATTTTTTTTTCTTGAGATTGCCTGGTTTGTGGTCTGTACAGGCTGAAAAGGACTGACAGATCTGTCATGCCTGGAAGATACCAAAGAAAAATAGCAAAAAGGTGAGTCTTTAATATTTTATGATGATCCACACTTCAAATTCAGATGACTTTGTTTCTGTTTTTTGTCCAATTTCAAAACCTGTGGTAATCATACAATGTAATTTTGCCCTGGAAGATAAGGGTTACCGGATAGTCCTCTCCAAAAATTTAATTTTTCTCTCTGCTATTTACACAGCATTGTAGGTATGTACAATGCTTCACAAGTTCAGCAAGTTATCTGGCTAGAAAAACAGCAGTTATCATCACAGTTCAAAGACAGAAGATACATTTTGGTTTAGACTTTCCTAAGTTTATTCATCATCTCACCTAAGATAAACTTAGTCTGTTTTTGTTTTATTCTATAAACTGGACCATGAAGAAAATATTATTTTTAAATATTGTGAAAAATAATGTTCCCCAACACACAGGGGAACTGTCATCATTGTCTTAATAGGAGCAGCACCATATCTCTTCACACCAACTCCCCTGTACTTTCAGTAGCACCTGAACATCAGCGTAACATCTGCATTTATAGTTTTGCAAAGAGAAGCTGTCCTGGAATTAGGTAGTAACATTAAATAACATGAAAATTGTATTGGCAGCACTGGTATTTGCATGATCTATTCATAGATCACATATGTAGATGCCTGTGGTGAAAGCAAAGCCAGCAATTTGAGTGCAATGCACCTTCTTCATGAACTGCACTACTCCTGCCTTTCTTGGCAGAATATGCGGTTCAGGCAAAGTCACACAGGATTGTTTATAGTTATAGGGGAATCAGGGGAAACAGAACAAGGCTGATGCTTCTTTTTTGGCATGCTATGAAATATCTATAAATTCATGAATTTAAGATTTTATATATATATATATTAAATATTGTTTTTAAAAGTCAGAGATCATTTCATAGATCTGTTTTTAAAAATGATGACTTTTCAGCAGCCAATTGAATATTTTGCATCTAGTATAATTTATGTATAATTCAATTTTGAGTGTAAAATGTATTAAATGCCATGTGTTACAGGCTGTTTCCGTCTCTATATATATATAAGTCCCTAATTTCTACACTGATTGCTGTATCTAAGCTGCTTCTTAGTATAAAAAGCTTATTCTTCATCCATTTCCTGTCTGTAGTCTGGTATACTTAGAAATAATAACTTTCTATTTTATTGAACATGTAACTGCAGAAAATACAAAAGGAATGTTGTATTTAAGTGATTATTTCATGTAATAATCTTTTCAAGATGTTTCCACTCTATTCATAAGAATGGAAGAATTCCCTTCTTCATGGACTTACACATATATCAAGAAGCTATCTTAGTTATATTCAAGGGCAGGTTTCCTTCCAGCACTACAAATGAACCAGAGCTCCAATAACCATCTTCTTTCCTCTCCATTGCTTACTCACAAGAAACAGCACAGCTGCATCCTCTTCATTACATTAGCTTCCTCTCTATCCATGTTTTTCAATGTTTTGTGGAGAAGATTCCTGTGCTCCTCCCTTGTCAATTTTAGTTGGGGAAGAGAATACATTTCAATGAATGTGAAAGGAGTATCTAAATGAGAACTAGCCAGGGATACAAATACCACCACAGGAACACTGGTCTAACATTAAATAAGAAAGATAGGATCTGTAACAGTTTCCTTTTTTTTTACTTTTTTTTCCTTTTTTTTTTTTTTTTTTTTTTTGCTTTGAAACTGAAAGAGTGTTAAAAGTTTTCTGCAGTGTTTTTTTGGCAATAGCTGATTAACAGGCTCCTTGTGTTTTTATCATAGAAGATGTCTCAGAGACTAACAGCAGTTCAGAAATATTCCTTTCACAGAGTGATATGGTTCTGTAATACTCATTTAAACTGAGAACTTTCTCATGAAAGATAGTTTCAGAATCTTTTTTACCCTGTATTGATTATGTTTCCACCTGAGGTCCCCTAGTTAATGGATAGGTTTAAGCACACTAATAATTTAAAATTGTAAATATCTCGTATGAATCTATAAAAACATCCATTTATAAAAGAAGCTAAATGCTTTCCATATTTTGTACAAAATACCTCAGTATTAATGTTTGAAATTTTCCTGCTACACGAAGATAAAAACTTTACCTAAGTTTTGTTCTTGATATTAATTCTAACATGAAGTCAGTGCTCATTCGCACTCTGTAAAAGTCAAGTTTCTCCTGATTGGAACAATGCATTTCCAGCCTACACTTTGCTGGAGGTTTAGATGTGTGAATCAGTGCTCAGAAGATTTAAGGACGTGAAATTCAACACAATAGCTCCAAGAGAAAGGTGAAAGGTCACACCAAGCTTAAACTTTAGAGAGCAGAATTAAACTGGAAACATAGATACATAGAAAAGAAGTAAATGGAAATTCATGTGAGGAGAAAAATAATGAAAAATAGTAAATATAGAAATATATATATAAGACCGTGTATACAGTTAAACTTATAAATCCAAGAACTGATTAAAGCTTAATTGCTTCGTATGTATTAGTACTGGCACTCTGCATCCAACTGCACACTTACTAGTGTGATACTAGAGGAAAAAAAAAGCCTGTTTATTGTTTTATTCCCCCCACACCACTTTTTATCTATAGAAAATCATATAAACCAGCTAAAGATGTTTTTTAGTTTAAGCTGAATCAGTATTTTATGCATGCATGCTAAGGATTTTTTCATATTAAATAGTACATTGGAAAAAAGTAAATTGGTTTGGCTAAAGCAAAACAGGCTGAACAGCCTTTCACAGGCTGAAAGTGAAATTTTGCAATATAGAAAACATTTTCCTCTTTATTTTGTGTTATCTTTTTTTTTTTTTTAACTTAGAGAGAAATATTAAAATATCTATAAAAATACTACCTTAGTATTTCCAGATGGAAAAGAGTTAGAAAGCACTGGAAAGCTTACAATTTTTGAGTATTTTATTCACCTATCCAAAATCACGGATTTCCTTATCATAATTTTATAGTGTTTATATTTCTTTTTCTTCATTGAGAACTTTTCCTTTTTTCTTTTTCTTTATATTATTTGACTGTTTTCAAATTGGTAATGCCACCTGTGAAGCAAAAATACTGTGAGAATTCATACATCAGTGCTTGAATAATTGCTTTACTTCAAATGAATTAGAAATGCTATTTAATTATCTGGTTTGGGCTAGTTGGTTACAGAAAGTATCTTATCATTTGGATCACAGTGCAGTTTGCAGCTTACAAATATATACTTAACATCAGCCACAGCTACATTTAACTATAGTCTGCAGAGAATTAATGCCAAGTGTGGCAACATGTGTCTTCCACAGGAATTTGACTAGGGTAATTTTATCAGCTATTGTAGCCTGAGAAATGCAAAAGCTCAGGAATGTGGAATGTCACAAAAATCCAGGAATACCTGGCTGCTCATGTGAAATGTGGCAAGTTGCAGGTATGGCACATTTGAAATGATAATGTGGCTTTCTCGTAAAGCTGCCAGGCTATGAGCCTTGTTAGAGTTGTTAGAGACTCCTTTTTACTTACACAGACAACACAGCACATAATTTGGACCCTACACAAGTAAATTAAAACCACATTGCTTTTGTTTTCCACAGTCTCTTTTGTTTTCTTCTCATTAGTTTTGCCTCCATTCTCAATCTGATGGAGATGGCTTTAATCACAGAAGGCTGGATTCTCAGCTGCACCAAATTTGTGCTCAGCGCAGCTGAAGATGGGTTTAGAAAAGTGACTTTCATTTCTTTTAGTTCCTTTAGTCCAAGTGAGATTGTGGTGCTAATGGTGAAATCAGTATTAGGACTCTGGAGCCAGAGTTGCCACAAAACCCATTCCCACTCCCTTTCTTGGGAGTGAATCCCTTCACCTTGGGTGAAGGATACTCTGCTGAGAATCAGACTTTTGGGCACAATCCCATATAAAATGCCACAAATTCTCAACCTAACTGAGATCTATCCTGAAATAAAACTGCAGTTACTCCATTCAGGCAATAGAAAGTCTTTGTTTGATTTGTAGGTATTTGTGGATCCTACTGGCAGGATTTTTTGATTGTCCCATTTAAGTTCTTGTGAGCCTAAGTGCTGTTCCCAACACCAAGGTCCAAATGCAAGTTAAAAAGCATGATGGGGCTATAGGCAAATATTTTCTGCTGTGCAGCACTGTGTGGGGCTACTTCAGCTAAAATGCTAATATGTGTATGCTGAAAACTACTGTACCTGCTCACTTGCTCAGAATCAGCTTCCTTGCCAAGGAGTTATTTTTGAAAAAGATTCACACCTTTTGCAAAAAAGGTTTTTCTCCACTGGAAAGAAAAGAAAAAGACAAAAGAAAAAGAAAAAGAAAAAGAAAAAGAA
>JAWLRI010000560.1:856920-887097 GCA_034781795.1 Crypturellus tataupa
AAAGAAAGAAAGAAAGAAAGAAAGAAAGAAAGAAAGAAAGAAAGAAAGAAAGAAAGAAAGAAAGAAAGAAAGAGTAATTCTGATGATATCAGCAGGCTTTATGCAGTTCTTGCATAAAACCTGTACAAAAATAAACTGTTGTCCAATGGTATTATTTTTTACTTCTTCTCTTCTAGGATTTTATAGTTTTTGACGTTTATTATGTCCTACTCTTTAAGTGGCTAATTTGAGTAATATGCACAGTGATTATCCTATATTCATGAGATTTCTAAAGGGCTTTAGGATGAGAATTTATACACAAACTTACGTAAAATGCATGGTATTGTATGATTTGAAAATTTATAAAAAAAAATCCTATTAAAAGCCTGAAAGAGCTCTGTAGATGAGTTGAGCATTAGATATTTGATTGCATCTCCTTGTAGACCAGTTCGTACATTTTTGCCACATCATATTTTTCTAATGTAATATTCACTGAGCTAGCAAAAATATGACAGCTAATCACTGTAGTATTCCTTTAGCATAGTGTTTTTCCATGGCACCTACTCCCAGGATTACAGTTTTGTTTTGACACTCGCAATAACATTTAACTGTTGGATCGAATAAGATTATCACCTCAAGTGTACACCAAAACGTCTAATATTTTCCCATCTCTCATACATCCATGAAACACAAGAAGAGCTTTCAAGTCCTGTCACTGAAAGTGATGAAAATTTTAATAACGTTATAATTTTAAATATGCACCTTTACTTAGAAAAGTACTTGCGATTACGCTTAATTTTAAGTATGTGAGTAGGTGTGTGGGTTTGGGCAATTCATTTATTTTAGTGCTTTACTGGACTGGAGGTAATTGGCCAGACATCTTAGAATCAGATTAAAGGCTGAGTTACACCTTCAGGCACATCCTTGAGCAAGACATGATGTTTAAGCAGCACCATCTCACAAGATGCCCTGGAAAGATTTTTAATGCACAGACATATACAGACCTTTTGTGTTACAACCCCTGGCAATGGGATGCTACAGCTATTCAAGTAAAAAAAGTATCCCTTATAGAAGGGATTGAGAATCAGTTTTCACAGTTCTGTAATTCCTTTGCAGCTTCTGTTTGGTGAGGTAAAATGTTGACATTTCTATTGGATTAAAAACCATTTCTAGATTCTTCTTACTCTGTTGTTCACTTACATGCTCACTTCCACGTGGAGTGAGGGGCTTTACTGTATTAAGTTCGAGCAGTATATGTTCCACTGCTCATACCTTTCCCCAAGACAAGGGTATATTCTGTAGTACTCAGCCAGGAGCAGTGGTGACTTCCATCTTCAGGGCATAAATAGTCAAATGACCATAGTGGGCTAGTCCAAAGAGTACAAAAAAAAAAAAAAAAACACAGCCATGTAGTTCTGCTCCCCTTGGATGCTATCCAGTCCTGTGGTTATCCAAGTGTAAATCCTAATACAGGCCAGATTTGAATATTCATCCATCCTGCAGCAATTTAAACCCAAACACTTGTTCAATGGCATCTTCTATCGCCTGTTTTATTTTCAGTCACTTATGGGTTTGCCCAAGAGTGGAAAGCTCAATTAACAAAGGCAAAAGGAAATAGTCATATACAGATCTCCAGAAGTAGTTAGTTGTAGCTTTAATGACCTGTAATTAATACCAGTAATCTCAAGATATTCTTACTGAGATTCCATAAGTGTGATCAATATAAAAGCAAATAGAAAGTAATCAGAAAATTCCAGTGGTTTTTTTTTCCCTCAATACATAGATCTGTATCTAAGATAGTAGGACAGGATATTTCCTTATTATCCCAAAGAGATGTAAAATTCTTTTGTAGAAATGTTTTTGTTGGCTCTTTTATATTGTTGCTGTCTCTCTTTTGACGTGTCTCTGTAGCATGTTTGAGTTAGCTTGTGAACTAATTTAAACTAAGACAGACAATTGCAGTTTAAAAAGATGTCCCACACTGACAAGCAGACTGATCATTTTGCATTCTATCTTTTGTTAGGGGAGATAAAATTGCTATATAACATTTTAGATTAAGAAAAGAAATATTCAACATTAAATATTCAACATTAAAGTTCCTTGAATTTAAAAATAAATCTACAGTCTTTCTTCTAAAAATGCTGCTGTCAAGTGCTGCTGATTCTCATTCAGGAAACACAGTATGTAAGAACACTGTATTTATCAGGTTGTAGGAGTAAATGCTTTGAGAAACTAGTGACCTCTAATATGTCTTGAAGAGCTTTTCTATTAAGCAAATTTTTTTGGAGTCTGGAGGGAATGTGCCCTGTTTTTCTGGCTTTGGAGCTATGATGCTGCCATACATCAATGGCATTCCTCAAAAAGTCTGTCTTGAGAATTCTCATCATTCTTTGAAACTTCTCCTTGTGACCAATGACTATATGAAATGGTCTCATGTGGAAAGAGCAGTGAAGCATTGGAACAGGCTACCAGGGAAGCGGTGGAATCACCATCCCTGGCAGTGTTCAAGAAATACATAGATGAGGCACTTAGATGCATGGTTTAGTAGGCAGGTGGTGATGAGTTTACCACTGGACTAAATGATCTTGAAGTTCTTTTCTGGTCATAATGATTCTGTGATTCTGTGATTGTGTGAAATACGAAGATTGATTGCATACACAGCTTGTAGATAGGCAAGGGGAAGTTATGCTACTTGGTCATCTTACATTCCTGTAGGGAAATGCAATAGGAAGGTGTGTTTTGTTTTGTTTAGGCTTGGTTTGGGTTTGTTGGTTTTTTGGGGTTTTTTTTGCCTTCTCAGATCTGTTTCTGATGCTAAAATCTTTTCTTAATTGTAATTAGTTCTTTTCTGGAAATATTATCATGGTACTGAACCAGTAATAGCAACAAAAATTTTACAGTCTGTAACAAATAGTGGGAAGGTTGGATGATGGAAACACTGCTTTAGTGCTGTGTCTTTCTACAGCCATGGACCAAATGGTGTTAGCAATACTCCTAAACTGACTTGTTATTTTCTCTTCAAGGAGAGTAAACTCTACAAATAAAATGAAGTCACATGTTAGGATACCATGAGGTTAAGACCAGAATCACATTTGAGTGGATCATTAGTAGTAGGAAAATACAGCCTTTTTGGGATTTTTTTAATTTCTGTGTGCTTGTCTTATTCTAATATTCTTTCTCAATGAGCATTTGAGAATAAATATAATTTTTTGAAGTAGAATATACTTAACAGTAAATAGGATTTAATTAACAATAACAGTTGGAAGAATACTTTCAGTGTCAATCGAGAAGCTAGAATTTATTTATCCTATAGTTGAAGATGCTGAAGATTACTCCATCTAGCAAGCTAGTCTACAGCCTTCGTCTCCTGTTCAGTCCTGACAGTTTGTGTGGCTTTTACAGATTAAGATACATAAAAATGTGCAACAAAAATTAGATGAACAATTGCAATGCTGCTTTTAAAAGATTGTAGATGACCTTCTCATTTCTAAGGCTACAGACAGTGAGCCATCTTGATGAAGACTTCAGTTTTAACATCTGATCTGAGAGCTGATGTATCTCAGCACTTTATGGGATCTAACATCACATCCCTAATCTTTTTATAGCTAGCAAAAGGAGATACGGATGGTTAAAGCTGATTACAGCATCTGAGATTAGCAGCCTTCTGGAAGGAAAGTGGGCTGTAAATCATTTTACAGGAGAAAAAAATCAGTAGATTTTTTGACAAATAACAAATTCTAGGTATTGATTAGTCAAAGAAATTGATAATTTTATTGGTTTTGAAAAAGAGATCAACATTTTTTTTAAATAGCAATTTCAACAACTGTGAAAACCAGGAAAAGGAAATTTCACCTCAAGATCAGTGGTAAAAATTCTGTGCGAGTCAGTAGCAGTCAGGAATTATTAACTGTTGTATATTTAGTTGCTTATCTAAAATTAGTTCATTGCTTCCATTACAGTTTCATGTCCCTGCTACTAAAACAATTAGTATTTGGCAGTAGTTGCAGACATTTTAATAGAACTGATGTGGCTTACATGGATACAGAGATTAAACTGCTTAGAGATGACTCTTCAGGGCAATGCAGAGAAAGAGAGGGGCAATTTACTCTGAGGCTATCTAGGCTGGATTTGTTGGAAAAATGCTGAACTTAGTCTGGAGCCATCAACAGCAGTATGTTTTTGGAGTAATTCCTGTCCTGTCCTGCTACTTACCTGCAGCTTTCTAAATGAAGGGCATGAAGTCTGACCCAGCCTTCTCCTAAAAGTTAATGAGAAGAGTGTGGTGGATAGTGAAAACATTTATCTCCATAGAAAGCGTGAATTTAAATTAGGATGAACTACTGCCGCAGAGTGTTAATATTGAATAGATATTGACTCAGGTAGGTTGAAGTCAAGTGGGAAATGCAGAAAGAAATGCACTTTCTTGGTTTACTTTTCAAAGCTGTTCTTGCTAACTGTCTAGCAGGTTATTGTGTCTGTGCATGCTCAAAACATTCATAAACTGGTTCTTGTATGTCTGGAAGTCTGCTTGTGTGAAAAAAAAATGAAAAAGGATGTGCTTTTTAACAAATATATTCATAACTTTTCATTGTTATGATGATTATTTTGAAAGTCTTTTCAGAAGACCCTCTTTATCACCAGTTACAGTGAATCTTTCACATCTTCTGGAACTTAAAAAGGCCTGTTTTGGGCATAAAAGATGAAATGAGACCAGAAGTGAGATAAAAGTTTGGTTTTCCTGGATATAATATGAAGGAAGGAATGTCATTTTCAAAGAAATTCTATTTACTTTTTTTTCAAGAGCAAATGACATGATTAAATATTTATCTTCGTAATTATAGTCAGATGTTGGATACCCTTATAGAAAGAAGTACACATAAAAAGGTGATTTGGTAAGCCTGCCTCAAAAAATGCTGATACTGTGGGTTTAAGCAATAAATGTATTAAAGCCTCTACAGATCCTGCAACATATTCAGTACATGAAGTTACTCAGCAAATTTATTTGATGAGTTAAGTGAGAATATACCTTCTAATTTGTTTTCATCCTTAATTATCCATTTATTCTTTTGATTCATACACAGTAATTTCATACCGTTGATTCCCTCTTGACCTTGTGCTTGTAACTGAATCCTGAGATCTGGCTTGTGGCCCAGGAATATGTAGAAAATTGTTTATATTAGCAGCAAGCTGCCTTGAGCTGCAGTGCTTTGATTTAACGTTATAACTGCACTAAAAGTAGCATAGCTTTCCCATGTACTCTCTATTCTGTTCAAATCCCTTGTCATTATAACAGATGTTTGGATTATTGTTCTGTAAACTATGTCAGAATTTCAATCTCTAGTATCTGTTTATTATTCTCCAAGGGTGATATTACAAATGTTCTCATGCACAGTTAATACTTATAATACAGCCTGTCTTTTTCCCATAAAAGCTCTAAGCAGAAAGTTTTTGTTAATCAGAGTAAATAAGACTAATTTTAGAAGCAAAGATTTTTGTTTCAAATATATTTGAGAAAATGATTGCAACTGGAGGTGGTAGGTACCATTCCTTTTCATTATATTAAGAAGGGGGAATTTTATTTGGGTTATATGTTCTAAGAAGATGATCTGAAGAAAAACCAAATTAGACATTTTAGATACTTGTATAAACAATTAAAACCAAAATATGGTCATTTAATTATTTTGTCCTGAAGCCTTAATAGTTCTTCTGTAATTCTATATTAATAATCTAATTGCATGCTAAGTTATGAAAGACATGTTTGCTGGAAGAAGACATTTAACCTTGCTGCTATAGACTGTGAAATAATAATACCATAAGCTGATTATTAGAATGAGAGCAGAAGAGAGTAAGATTTTTTTGTAAAGATTTTAAAGATTTAGAGGAAAGCAGCTACTCCTATTTTAAGGAAGATGAACTTTTCTACAAATCCTCATTAGCTCCAAAAATAATACCCATTTTTATGGAAAAGACTTTTTAATAATGTTTTTAAAGCTTGAGATATTACTTTCCATATGCACTTTGAATTCTTATAGTAGACTGTCATAGGTCTGCAATATCATTTTCTGAAGCGGTTGGATCCAGCTGGAGGTTGCTTGGCACAAAATTCCTTCATGTACTTTTGGATCTTTTTGTTTTAATGCACACACATATACTCATGATACACCTCCACACACATGTTACTTTGACGCACATATTTATAGCCTTACACATAATAAAATCAGTATGAAAGGGCTAAATATTTTCTGTATTTGATGAGTGCATTGTCCTGTTCAAGTTTCTAGTTATGTAAAAAGCTGAAGACATTCAGAACATTTCTGTTTTTTTGTAGATAGGGGTTCATATGCCAGGTAGAAATGGGCCTCTATAGAAATAATTTATTTTTTGCCTTCCCCTTGGCATGCTATTTTTATTCTTTTCTTTTTGTTCTGCTTTGCTATCATTAGGCTGTGTTATCATTGTTCATTGATTATGAGACACTTTTTAATGGTATAGCACCATCTGCAATGAATAGGATATTCATTGACTCTGACATAAAGGACAGTCTTTGTATCTTACAGGAAAATGAGATACAAATTTTAGTATGTTGGGCAACTGTCAACAAAACTGACCCCACAGAAAAACAAGTGCTTTTGTTGCTCTTAATTACTTTTGCCTAAAAAAAAAAGGGGGGGAATTTAACTTCAAAGATTTTGTTGGAATTCCTACATGCATTATGTTTGCATTTGGGATGAAAAAAAAAAAAAACAAGGTCAGCTTCGGAAATGATGAATGCCTTTTTGCTGAAAGCTGTACTGAACGTCCTTGAGTTTAATCAAAACTATTTGTTTTTAGTCAGCTTTGCTGTTGTCTCTTTTACTCTTGTCCACTGATAGCTTGACATTAATGACATCATAAATCATGTGAAGTGGCGGCCAGGGTTTGGTAGCATTTCAAGTGTTTGTTGAGATGTCCTGGGCTATCTGAGAAGCTGGTGTGAGGAGGGATATCAGACTGGTCTAAACCTTCAGCCTTGCTTCATTGTTCCGTTTTTCAAATCTTGCAATGTATATATTAAAAACTTTGGATTGCATCAAAGGGCAGTCTTTGTTACATGTTCAGCTGGTAGAAAATTATTGTGTGATTATTTCAAGTGCTTTCTTCCACAATGTCAGCATGGTAGAATCCTTGTGAAAGAGATGCATATATTACACAGAGAAATATATCACTCTGGCTTGTAGATTCCCTAGTCACATCTTTTGCAGAAAGACATAGGTGTAAATTTCTAATTTTCCCATATCTATATGGAATAACTAAATGGGAACTGAGGAATGTGCCCAATTTGCACAAATCTCTCTTTTTAGAGGTGTTTTTTTTTTTTCTTTAAATGGCAAAACCTAAAACATCAGCACTTTGAAAATATTTTCTTTGAAAAATGTTTAGCTGTTATCAGTTATTTGTTTCAGAAAGATTTCGCTGGATCATTGTATGTTTTATAGCTTGTTATCTGCAGGACTATATTCTTAGAACATGCTTTCCATTATCTTTGTACTGTACTGTTAGGAGAATGTAAAGCTCATCCTTTGAATGTTATTTATTCAGCTGGTTTCTGTTATATAACAACACATAATTCCCAGACTGCTATATGGAGCATATATTCTCCTATCATCCCTTTTGCTCCTAAATTTTATTCATTGTTAAGAATTTTACTTTATTATGGAAAGAGGCCTCCAAAAAGTTGAAGGGTGTTTTTTATTTGGTCACTTAAAAGAACGCGTGTTTGAAAATAACACCTACTGTGTGCTACAGGGAGAGGAAAAAATGCCACAATTTACAGTATGGCACTGTAGTTTCAATGCAACAGTTAGCAAATTTTATCTGTTTAATCTGTTTAGCAAATCTGTTTAGCAAATCTTTCAAAGCATGTGCTCAAGTCTTGCTAACTAAAATCTATCCTTATGTTTAAGCATTTACTGCCACTGCTTTGTTTAAAACTACCTGGGTGAATGGCGAATGGGGCCAATGGTATAGCTGAGATATCAGTGACACCAACTTTCTGAGGTCCAAGAGTATTAAAAAATAGATATTGATTCCTGTACTTCCAGCAATTTAAGAAAAATCAAGCTAGAGAAAATGTACTTCATGTAAAATCTTAGAAAAAGTAATCTCTGTATATATGACTCCCTTAATGGCAGAGTATTCTTATTGAAAAATTCCTGAGAATTCTTACCCTAGCACATGAAAAGCATCTCTTTTGACGGGATCATATAGCCACTTTGTTTTAAGTTACCTTAAGGTAAAAGGTTCGCGCTTAATTAGCTACAGTATTTGAAGGGGTCTTGGGAGTCACCTGGAGGTTCCAGGTACAGCAGTGCTGAAGGAACAGCTCCCCAGCAGCGAGCCCACAGAGCCGCTTGGAGCCCTCCCTGGTCTGCTCCAGCATGAACCAAGCTGGGATCGTATACGTGAGCGAATGATGGTAATTAAAGTAAAGGGTCTAGGGTATTATTTATTTCACACTAGCAGACAGCACCTGACAGTCTTTGTATATCAAGTTGTTATTAAAATCCCATGTCTGGATGTTAAGCTGACTTATTTTATAACTAATCTTCTTTTACAACTAATCATGAACTATGTATAAAGTTTGGTAAGTAAATTCATCTAATTTGACAGGGAACATATTAAAATAAAATAATTTATGTCATAACATATACCATAGTAACTTGTTTTTGCATTTTGCCAAATGCAGTTTCATTACTACGCTGATGTAAACATCTTCTGAGTAATTTCAATCTTGTATTAGGACAGGATTTGCATGATAACACATCATTTTATTACTTACAGAATGCATTTTCTGAGGATTTTTCATATAAATCTTTTCTGAATTAACATGCCACGCTGAGGATAGGGGTATACGGAAATCTTTACTGATGCCTGCTATCCACGGAGTTTGTCATGCACCCTTTTGCTGTGTGCTGTGATCCTGAAAATGGGTAGAGCTCAAGCTGAGTTCGAAGAGAGATCTGCCTTTGTTTCCTCCTCTGAACAGTGCTTACTTTCCAC
This sequence comes from Crypturellus tataupa, assembly GCA_034781795.1. Lineage (NCBI taxonomy): Eukaryota > Metazoa > Chordata > Aves > Tinamiformes > Tinamidae > Crypturellus > Crypturellus tataupa. Next base: position 865,939 of record JAWLRI010000560.1, read on the forward strand.
TTTATTTTGGGGACAAACAGTAAAAAGTTGATTTCCTTAAGTACAGCACTTGATGATACTCAAGGACACTAAGTCCTTAATATAGTGGATAACTAATGATATAGCTTATAAAGACATGCGAGCAGAATTTTATTAAAGCAAAGAACAAGATCTTTTCTTTTGTGTTTTGGATATACACAAGATGAAATAGAAAAAGTGGGAGAGAGGCTAGGTTTAATAATAGGTTCCCCAGAGAGTACTGTACTAAACTGTGTCCTTAACTCTCAATGTAAAAGTAGGAACTGAAGTTCTTCAGAACATCTTGGAATACTTCAGCAATAGATAGGATCTAGTCTATCATCAAGAAGTGTGAGGTGCCACCTCACACTTGTTCTTTGGGTGCTCAGATGTTCTGGACTTGATTTAAAGGCTTCTACATGACGTGATAGTAGCTTTTCATTTATTAATTTATTTATTTTCTCCATTGCCTAATAGCAAGCATTCAGCAGCATGGCACAATAAATAGGTTACAGAAAATCCTTACAGAATATGGATTTCAATCAGAATACCCATCTAATCCAGTTTAAGAAACACCTGTATGTGAAATCTTACGAGTTGCTCACTAAATCTGTGGTGCACCAAATCAGATGGGTGCACCTGCGTGTAAAATTTTTTATGGTTTATTCGTTTCCTAAGCTTTTACCCCCTATTCTGTGCACATTTTCTCCCTCAGGTAGAGACTGGAAGGCATGAAAGAAAGGACAGAAATCACGAAACTGGGTAAGTAGCAGGTTTTTTTATATATTTAGCACATGTAGGGCATGATAACAAAGCCGCTCCTCCTTTTGTGTTTTTTTAATTATCAAAATTTTTGGTAATTGACTGTTTGCCTATCCATAACTAAGAATATATTACATGGTGAAAAAGACAACACCTCCTTAACTGAACTGGAAAATTCAGCAACTTATTACTTGCTATTTTATTACTACTGACTCTTTGAAGAAATATTTAAAGTAACTGAAATAAAACAAAAGCTTGTAATATGCAAGATCCTATTTAATTTAGGTATTTTGAGATATAAATAGGCATAAATAGCCATTACAGCACCAGAGCACTGACCGGTGTAAAGAAATCACAGGAGGTATAAGATGTATATACTTTACAGTAGTATTTTACTATAAAAGCATGGACCCCTGCTGGCATATGTAATTTAATGTGCAGCATGCCTCTCCTAATTCAATCAGGTCTCTACATCCCTTCTTTTATATTCCAATTGGATTCCATGTGCTAAAACCATCAAGATTTTCAGGATGAAATGAATGCTTGTATTAATCCAGCAATTTCCATTTAAAACACAGCATCGATTTGATTAATAAGGTTTGATGCTGAATAATTATATGGCATATATGTAGGATATAGAAAAACCACAGATGTGACCACTAGCAAAAGCCTTGTGGGAGAAGGGGGTCAAAGGGAAGCAATGGCCATGACTGAGGTGATGAATTCTTGGCTTTGCTCTTATGCAATTAACAAGCAATGCTTCTATTAATTTGCCCCCCCTAGAGTCTTCACTGGTCAGATGTGTCAGGGTCAAGGGGCATAGGGTTAGAGCAGGGGTCAGCATCACAGCAGCACTGAAAAGAAATGGGAAAATGAAAGAAATCCAAATTAAATAGGAGAATATACTTTTAGCAGCATGCGGGGGAGGAGGCGGGGGAAGCATTGCTTTAATGTTAAGAATCCTGTTTGAGAATAATAAAAATGTTGCCTGCACATTTAATTCAAAGTAATCAATCTATCTGAGGTGCAATGCTTGAGCATCCAATAAAAGAAAATCAATGTGGTCTCTACAAGAGAAGACAAACAATGCCAGCTTTTACTAAAGGGATTATAGGTTAACATTTATTCAGTATATTGTAATCTGATGTCAAGTGGTATAAAATCAAGCCAACAATCCATTACCACCCGTTATAGGCTAGGTGCTGATCTCATGCAAATTGACTTTTCATAGAACTTATTAAATCATTTCTGTGTTCTAGCCATGGAACATTTTTCTACAGCTGCTGAACTTCAGTAAATTCCGTTTCATACTTGTGCTAAGCAATATCAAAAAGACAAATATTTGTCATTTCAAAGCACAATTTAAATTTTTTCTTGGTTTCCTTGTGGGAACAATGGGAACATCATTAATTAATCAAATGGAATGTAGTTTGTCTTAGATTAGTAAAAAGCAAAAAAGCATTAATTCAAGAGCCGGTATAAAGCACTAGTTTCCTGACACTCCAATTTTGTCCTACCTCCTACAAGTATTATTAATTTTTTAGCATTAAGTCTAATAAATTGACAAAAATTCAGTTCCTAAAAGATGCCTATGCTGTTTAGTGATAATCACGGTAATTTGTAAGCAAATGCTTTGCAGGGAAGAAGGATTCAATGCAAATGTCAGCTTTCAGCTGGAATTTCTGACAATGGAATGCCCAATCCTGTTCCTAAGCAAAATCAATTGGAATTTGCCATTGACATTGGTCAGAAATTATGTGTGCATTTAATAAGTCACCGTAAAAGGAGTAAAACCTTTTAAACGATATATCATAAGAAAAGTATTTGCATCAATCCTTCTTTCTTGGTGTTAATTCATAGGAATACAGGTGTTTTGAACATATGGTGTTTTGAACAAACACAATTGGGATATTCTTTACTGTCTTTAGAAACAATCATTTCTTCTTATCAGCTAGAATGAGGACAAGAATAGTGCTCCTTTCAAGTCTTAGGAAAAGTTGGTAATTTTGAGTTCAACATAATATAAAATATCTATAGGAGTTGTCAAAGTTAACATCAGTTTTGAAACTGTCTGTTTCCTTGTTAGGGTTGAGTCACTTTTATGCCTGTGGAAAAACATTACCACATGTTTGAAAATATTGCTGATATTCTGCAGATTGTATTGCACTGCAGCTGTCTGCGACTTCAAAACATTTCAGCATTCAGTGGAGGTAGGAGAGGAAATTGGACGTGACACTATTTTTATTATAAAAGCTAAGTTTGGTTATACCATCCTTGACACAACACATCATTTTAGCCATGAAGTTTAGTCTCTCTCTTTTTTTTTCTTTCTTTTTTTTTTTTTTTTTATATATCCTTCCTTCTGGTGCTAAAAGGAAAGCTAAACCCTGAAATTCTCAATGTCATAGTGTTGCTCCTCCAACATTCCAAACAGGGAAGTTTTGAGAGCTTTGATCATTGAAGTAATGGGAGCTAAGAAAGAAAGTAATGGAAGGTAAAATAGAAATGATCTTGTGGATTTGAAAAAGATGGGAAATTAATTATTCTTTTTTAAGCTTTTTTTTAACTCAGAATAGAAAATTTCTGCCTTAGTTTCTCTCTCAAAAGTAGTAAAACTCTCCTTTTGTATATAATATCCTTTCAATTTTCTGCCTGGACAGATCTAGTTTAGAATTACTATTGTTGATGCTAAAAGGGTGTTTGGGTTTCAAAATTCATCTCAATACTGATGAATACAACAAATTCATCTAAAAATTTGTTTAGTTTCTTGTAAGAAATAAAACTAGATCTACCAGGAGCTTGAATGCAGGCAAGTTTGTTGTAGAGTCCTGGATTGGGGTCAGCAGTGAGGGGAACCTGCTAGGATGCTGCCTGCACAGAGGAGGTGCACTGAGTGAGAGGGGTGGAGGAAAGGTGAGGCTGAGGAAGGAGGAGATGCAGATGGAGGGAGCAGAGGCTGCCTGGGAAATGAGGAAAGGGAGAGTTTTAACAAACAGCTCAGAAAGCAGTTGTGATTTTAAGCATTTTCCCACTAAGCTGAACCAAATCAGAGAGGCAGTCTACAGTCAAAGCGTATTTGATATGAAGCTTGTGCTCAAGCTGCTCCTCTGATTTCCTTTCTTCTCTTTATTTTTGCAGTCACCATTTCTCTCTCCCAGCCCCATGGCTTTCTAACTAGAAGGGATTTTTGGAGCAGCCAAAGTGAGAGCTGTCCTGAAAAACTGGTAGCTTACCCAGTTCAACAGTCTTTTTTTGTGATGTTGTCAGCTTTGTCATGGAAGCTGCCCAGAAATTAAAAGGTTAATCATTAAACTTAGAATTTAGATGCCATGTTAAAGCAGATAGTGCCTTTGGTGAAGATTCGTTATAGTTAGTTCCTGTTTGCTCCTTCCTGAAGCTCTTTTTTATTTTTTATTTATTTATTTCTGTAATAGAAAATCTTGATGTAGAAGACCCGAAGTGCATGAAATAAGAATGAGAATGTGCTCAGACACAAACATCTGATAAGGCTAAGGGTAAAAACCCTCTGCCTGGAAAATGAAGTGCTCTATTTTCCAGTGTCTTGAATGCCTTATGCTGCCTTTCAGCAGAAAGGGGCAATAGTCTGCCTTGGATCAGAGCATGTACGGCGTTGAAAGGCGTTCTGTTGGTTTTGCATTTTTGTGTAGAAGGCCATAAAAGGTTGCCAATGGGGTATTGTAAAACTATAGTTAACCGTGGATTTTAGATAGATATAAGCAGTTAAAGGTGATTGAATATCAAGGGCTGAGTAGTGCTTATTATAGGTGCTGTTGTGAGACTTTGATTCATTATTGTAACAGAATGAAACAACATAGCTGCTGTACAGGACATGGTTGTAGTATTGATTGGGTTTCTCAAAAGTCTTCTCTTAGGATGCAGAGTGCAGTCAAACATGCACAAACATCGTTCAGTTCCCCTGATTCTGTCATGTGTTCTGTGTACCTCAAACTAAAGCAGCCTTAAGATACAGGAAAATGCCTCTTTAGTTGAAGGCAGACAGGGCTCTAAGCCTGACTCAAGGGGGTTATGCAGATGTGATGACCTTTCTTCCAGAGACCAGATTTTACACTCAAATTGCCATTAAAGCTCTACATTCCCTAGAGGCCCACAGTCGACTTGTGTGTTTTCTCTATTAGGGTTAAAAGTCAGTGTGGCACCATGCCCACGCTGCATACTAAATGGAATGGAACATAAATAAACTGCAGAATTGCCTTACCTCCAAGAGGAATTGCATCCTTTTTTCCTTGCTTTTCTTTTTTTTTTTTTTTTTTAATAAAAGCCATTTTCTATGGTGATAAATGCAATATCTAACTGGACTAGTGAGAGATCCCTTGCTACAAACAGCAAATACACAGAAAATGCTTCACTTCTCTCTTTCTAAATTAACTATAAAAAGTCAGCATTAACAAAAGCAGTCACTACCTGCACGCAATCTCAGTAAATGTACTCTTAAAGTACTGAATTGGAAATGGAATGTGTTACCTCTTCCTTTGGTGTAAACTGCACCTCCTTCTTCCCAGTCCCCATCAGAACATTAGTGTGAGCAATTTGGACATCTGGCTGGGTTCCAGCCCACCTGCTTGCTCTCTAGTACACAGCAGTTTTGCCTTCCTTCCATGTAAACTCTGCAAGGTCCTGGACTAAAATAAGGGGTTTGATGACCTTGTGCATATAGTATAGCAGAGTCTGTAGACAATGAAGGTAAAATTCTGTTTCTGTTAAAGCCTAACAGGAGTTTTACCATTAACGTAATGCAGTCTTGATTTCATTTGGGATTTTTTCTTCCATTTTGTTCCATTAGAGGCTCTCTGGCCATGCTGCCACAGCACTTCCCCAGCACTGTGGGCGCACGCACACAACATTGCAAAACAGTATTCCATGTTTCACCTACCACACCAACCCACCAGCAGTCAGTGCAGAAAACTGGCATTTGACTAGGGAAGTTGCAGAGTTCCCACCCCACTGCAAAACACAACCCCCGTTACTGAGTCAGCCATAGTGACCCTGGCTGCCTTGCTGTGCTGCTCTCTTGTGCGGACTGGTATTGCAGAAATGAACTTTGAACAGAAGGTGAATGTGAGAGCTCCATCTTGCTTTTAAGAGCTGAATGTCCATCAGTCTTTAAGGGGAGCATACAGCTGAGAGTATTTGAAAAGCAACATTTGCTTTTCAGCTTACTCAGAAGCTACTTGCCACTGCTAAAGTGAATTTCCTCTACAGGCAGGCACTATAGGGAATGAGAAATACAGCTGCTTTGCGATAGGTGATTCACAGATTTTTATCTTCAAAAATAACATTATTTTGTAAAGGAAATGCCATCCTACAGTTGATTAGAGATATTTTTTTCTTTCTACTGCCCTCCAAAATTGTTGTCTCTTTCTTCACTTGCTTAACGCTTCAGAATACCATTTGAAATTATTAGGGCATCTATTAGAGTATTAAAAACAATAAATACTAGCTTACTCTCAGCTCAATGGCAATAGTAATCTATAATTTTTGTTACAGATCTTTCATATGATTGTTGGACATCACATTAAACACAGGATTTAAAAGAAAAAGGGAAATAGCTGCTTAAAATAGCACCATGGCTGCAGGCTAACAAAATTGGGTAGGCATGTACTTCAATGGAAAGCTGTACCTGTGAAGAAAATATCCTGTATGTACTCACAGTTGGAAGCTGAGTTAATTAAAGTATCCACTCTAACTCCCTCATAAGACTATATTAAAAGCTGCTGTTTGATATAAGACTGCTTGATCTTGGCTCAAAACTAAAAAGAATCTCAATTTTAATATTTCTTCTAATACTTGGAGTGTTTGTGTGTCAAAGATGGTGTTTAGTTTCATTAAAAAAAAAGAAAGTTGGTGCCAGATACATGAATGCAGGACATTTCCCAAAGCAGGCACTGTGCAGCAGCATAGAAAAAAATCAGTAGCATTCCAATTATGTTTTAATCAGCATAATTCTGCAATGGAGCTGGTCTATCAGACATTATTGAAAATACAGCAGATCCTTTTGTAAACAATACAAAAACATGTGGTAAGTAGATTTTATTCTATGTTTGCTGGATATAGTGGCTCACCTAATTCACACTGAATTTTCCAAATTGTTGAGAAGGGTGAACTTTTTCCCCGTGTGTCACCCCATGAGTAACACTGTTATGAATGCTCTAGAAATGATAGTCTCTGAAAAAAGCACTTCCGATCAACCCCAGCAAGAGAACTGTTTGCCCGCAGATGCGCACAAGCAGAGACCTTTTGTCCTTTCCCTGCTGACCCTTAAATCTGCTGTCTCCAAGTCCATCATGATTATTTGAGAAGCTGTTTTATTAGTTCTGGAAAGTATTCTCTCTTTTTTTGTTTATTACATATCTCCGTGATATCTTTCTCTCATCTTTCTTCAGGCCATTGCCATGACATTTCAGATCGACTTCATTTACTTATCACAAAGGGATCTCAGTGGGATTGTCTGGTGAGTGAGAACTATTAATAACAGGTTTTCTGTCATATTAAAAAATCAGTATGCTATGACTTAATACTGAAATGGAATGTCAGCCTTAATGTTGACTTTTGTGTGTCTGTGTTTCAGAAGCTCAAAGTTTTGCTCTATAGGAGCAGGTTTTCTGAAATAATAGGGTCACTTATTTTTCACAAGAAATGTCTGACTTATAGGCAGAAAAAGGAGGAGATTTTGATTAGTATTTACTTGTCTGAAAATAAGTGCTAGGACTTCTTAGATAGTAAAAATTATTTATTAAAAAACCTTGTTCACCTTTGAAAAAAAAAAGCCTGATAAATAGTAGAGTAGAAGAATAGAATAGTAGAAGAGTAGAATAAATAGTTCCCAAAAACCTATCATAGTCTATTAGGTAGGTGCTGTAAATATTTATTTGTTCATTCTTTTAAAGCGCATTGCATTTATTCAGCCAAGCAGTTCAGAAGGGGTCGTTCTGGTCTACTAGGTTAATATAGAATGGCATGAACCAAGACTTTTCCAGTCTCAGGAAGCTATTCACATTTCAGTGGCCCTGCTCTTTGAGTTTCACTGATGTGAACCCTTGTGTAATTAGCCAAATTTGACAGGTTTTCCTCTAGTTCCAGCAAAGGCACTTTAAAAATGACTGAAATGTTGCAGCCAAGTGCTCCATGAACTCAGCTAGCCTGTAGAAGGTAAAGGCACACCATCCCCTCAGAGTCTACAGAGGCAAAAGCCATATAGTCTTCTCAATCCCAGTGTATACTATAGGGTATAGGGTGCCCAGCTTTTACTAGGAATATGCGTTGCAAAGTAAACCTGAAGCTCAGCTTAAAATGACCAGGAATATTTATTAATGTATTTCTCCTGAGTTAGTAAAAAGCTGAATGGAAAAGAACAGAACACAATCCAGTATTTTAGATGAGATTTCAATCCTGAATGCAGTCAGTTACACTAACCACAAATTTGTTTTCATTCAACCAAGAACTGCTTCAAGTGGTAAAAAAAGAGATAGGCAGAAAGAATAACGCCCCTGCTTCCTCCCTTATCACCCCAAAGTGACAGATCCTACCCCTCAATATTTGGCTTCCTTTGGCAGAAGCAACTACTCGATGTTTCCCTCCACAATACAACTTCTCCCGATTGCACCCCTGCCCCCAATCACACCTTCTCTCCGTTCCCTTCCAGCTTCCCTCGTAGTCACGCCGCTCAAGGAGAACTTCTGTGCAATCCTGTGAGTTTATCTCCCAGCCCTCGAGCTTGTTATGAGTCAACTAAGACGTGTGTGAAAGGCAAGGCTCCTGTTGACTTCGGAAGAGTGATTTTTCACTTCATCAAAATGCAAGGGGTGTTGGGATTCCAGCCAAAGCTTTATCTGGCCAGGCTTCAAAGCACTAGTGCCACCGCTCAGTGCCTGGCTTGCTCTGCCACTCTTATGTGTGTGATCAGGATCCTGTAATTCACTGAGTAAAAAGCAGAATTATAACATGAGAACGGAATCCTCTAGAGGTGATGGAAATGCACATTTTGTTTTAATTAATGGGATTAAGAACTTCAGAGTTTCTTGGACCGACAGTTAAATCCTATCATGTAAAGCTTTTTATGGTTTCATATTGATCTGCTATGCGATAGTGACTGTTGTTATAAAGTCATTATATTTTGTATGTTACATGAATAGATATATTCAAAAAGACTACAAAGGTGTTGCAGTTATCCTGGAACAATTAATATACCACAATTTTAAAACACATAAGAAAGAGGATACCAAAACGGTGTGTAAATCATGACCTACTACAATTGTCATGTTTTGCTCTGTAGCAGGATGGCATTTTTCATTTATTAGATTGCAAAGGGTAGAAAAGCTTCCTTCCTTATTTTCACGATGCAAAATCAGCCATCTTGATTTTAATACATTGATATTATAAAATAAACACAAGGCAGACTCCTCTGAGTGCTTATCACCATGTGCCAAGTTGCCACAGTTCATTATTGTAACTACCTTAAAAGCTTGTGAAAAAGAGGGACTTGTATGTAATAGAAGTGGTAGTTCACCCTAAATATGCCATTAGAATTGATGTAGGTAGCACCAAAGAAAAAAAAATGCAGATAATTAAGAGACTTCTGCAGACTTACTAACTTTTTACCCCAGTGAGATATCAGAGATTAAGAGGTTGAGTTAAACAATACTGCATGGTAGTATTATAATTAAGGATTTGTAAGCAGGAATATGTGTTTCTGTAGGTGAAACAACAACCTTTAACCCACCTCAGAACAGCACAGAAAAATGAGAATGACATCACGTGTACGTGGAGAACATTACATCTGCTCCTGCTGAGTGGCTTTTTTAGGACTAGTAGGTTGATTTTGGCATCCTTAAATCCATAAGAAATACCAGTTTTATTATACCTTTTACAAACATTAGACTTCAGGTATCAGAGCTTTGAAAGCTTATTTATAACAGCCCCACCTACAGCCACTAACCCTCATTTCTTACCTAGGACGTAATTAAACTTCTCCAGATCCCCATTAACCTATTCCTTTGATCTTTGCACTGATGATATGCAAAGCCATCCTATAAGGCCTCATCTCTTGCTATTGGTTAGGATTTTTGATAACTGTATGCAGAGTTCTGAGGAAGCAAAATCTATTGAAGATTTTCTCAAGCTATGGACAAATCCAGCTCAAAAGACCAATTTAAAAAAATCCACGTATCGAGTGAAGTGTCTTCATTAGGGTCTAAGGCCTAAAAGAAAATACCAGTCCAGGGAAATTCTGAAGGTCTGTGCCTGACCTTTCTTTGGTTTTAATCACTGAAACTCCCGACAGCTTAATAAGTTGAAGGTGCTGGATCACAGTCTAACTTAATAAGGCCCACAGCAGAGCCTTGGCCACCTTTGATTGCTCCCATAAGTCTTAGCACATCTGGTACTCTGTCCTTGGGTGAGAAATGTTTTCCATAACTTTCCTCATGTTCACTACCCTGCATATAAATTGTTTTTATTAAACCAAGAGTGATACAGCACTGTATATTTGTGTGAGCTTTTGCAGTTTTCAGCCATCATCCTACCGAGAGAGATGATTGTTTTCTCCAAAACAGAATTAAACACGGTTTATCACAAGAATCTTCTTAGCTTTTTCCCCCCACTACTTGTTTTACTGTGAATCACATGGGTCAACCTAACCTTCAGCTGTGACACAAGATTAAAGAACTAAAGATTGCAACAAGTCAGATAGGAATGATCTGCAATGTGCTGTATTTGTTCTTTTTAAAAATATAATCCTGAGAGCAAGCACAGATTTTTGAAGAAAGCTTGCTGTGTTTAGGAAATCAAAAGTCAAAACTCAAGGCTGGCTTAGTTCTAAAAGGCATTTATTTTTATATATGTAGTTTATCTATAATGCATACATACTACAGCTATATATGTATGTAGTTTATTTGTCATATAATAAATGTACATGTGAAATAATTGCCAATATTTTAATGATGGCTGTTGTGTGAGTGGTTGACTGTACTATATATATGTATACACACATGTATAGGGAAATAAGTATTTCTGCAAAAACACTCATGAATTGTTTTACCTGAATCTGGTGTTCCTGCCACACACAATCTCACACAACCTTTTAATCTTTTATGTTTGTCTGTCTGTTTTTTATTTTATTCAGGTCTTATTCTGCTCACACTACTGGGATATATGAGCAACTTAAGTTGGTGCTTTAAACACTGTAAGTAGTATTTGTGATCCATTTTCTCTTTCATACTCTTCTTGGGAATGTAGGGTTACAGTTTTGATAGGGTTTGGGTTTCTGTTGTTTTATAATGCATGTTTAATGCTTTCTTGGAAAATCAAGATGATGAGATTATTCTTGCCTTGGAAGCACAAGACGGTGATACTTGCAAATATCGTTCAATTACCTTTCGGGGATTTGTTCCACGGTCTTGTACAAGCCCTTGGGAAAGTTTTATTTTGTACATGGCATGCTTTAAAGGCTAGATTTCTGGATTATATACACAGAACTCAAAAACAAACCAAAGAATCCTTCCACTCAAAGGAATACCAAATTAGTAAAGGCATAAAAGTATCCACTAACCTATTTTATTCTGCGCTCCAAGAGTATCTCTTGAAAGCTACACCAGTAGCTTGAAAGCTACACCAGTAACTCTTGAAATGGTTATGGAAATGTGCAGTTCTAACTGGGAAATGTAGGAAGGGTTGATGTTTCAGGCCTCTTTTTGGAAAAGGACTGTTCTGAATTCAGGTTCTGGATAGAGTTCCTATTGCTTTCTGAAAAGTTGAACTAGCTAAGCAATGGCAAATGGTCCCTACTTATTCTTTTGCAAATATTGACAGAAAAAGTATGTTTTACAAATGATAAATAATGTTTTCTGTTTTCACAAACAACTGATTCAAAACTAAGGGAATAAATAATTCACAGCAATCAGCTCTATTCTAGTTGTTAAGTGATTGTGTTATTGCCTGGTTAGAGCACATATGTACTGTTAAAAGATAATCCCTTCCTGCAGGTTGTTTGAAGAGATACAGAAGTGTCTCACTAAATTTTACTACATGGCTTCAAAGCCTTATATGCTTTGCTGTTAAATACGTATGTACACGAGCAGACATATTGTTCTAGAGAAAGGGCTTCTAACCAAACAACATACAAGAGGAACACGTTACTATAATAATGAAAGAAGTTTTGTGGAGGTAAACCAGCCACAGGGGTCTGATGAACCTATTCCACATCTTCCACACCTGTAAGGGATGCCCAGACAAGAGTAAGGATTGAGCGACTTTATAGTCTCCTTTAGTATTCTCCCAGCCTTCATTTTCCTTTTGCTTGAGATGTCCCAATGTGAATGAGATTTCTATATAAAAGCTATGTCATACTCTGTATAATCCTCAATAGTTTCTTTTTTTTTATATAAAATTGTTCAGTATTCTCTGGCAAGAGACCTATTTCCAAACATTTTTGTTTATTCTGATACTTGCTAACACTGTTTCTTTCGATGCCTTTGTTTCTTTAGAAATGACATTTTCTATCATTAGAAACAGTCAGTAATTTTTCTCCTCTCCATGCCACTCATGGGTATGGAGATATCTACCTAATCTTTGCTCTATCCAAGTCTCTTCCAGATTTTTATTTAGTCATAATTCATATAGGAACTAATATAATTCATATAGACACAAATTCATATAGAATTCTTATAAATTCATACAGAAATCTGTACTTTCAGTCATCCCTTCCCTGCTTGTCAAGATCTTTTGTATTTTCACCACATATCGTTGGGAAACAGAGATGCGCATGAGCCATAGTCCTGTTCAGTGACATAATGTCTGCCTATGTTTTGTTTTCCATTTCTTCGCATTCCTAGCATTTGATCTTCATTTCTGATTACCTCAAAACTCAAATTTGCATGGAAAAATCTTGGGAATACGCCCCAAAGAATCCCAGTAAGGATCTGCTCAGAACCCATACATCTAGGACTTTTTTTTCCATGTGCATCACAATTATGTTGTATTTCATATCCTGCTTTACTGTGTAGTCACAGTCATGTTAGGTGTTTTGTGGTTCTTCACAGTCAACTGTCACACCATATTGAATAATTTGAGATTGTCATTAATTTCCATGAGTTCAGCAGTTCCCCCTTGTACTGGCTTCAGTCCTTATACTGTATGCTGTACTGTTAGCACTGCTATACTGTTAGCACTGCACATTTAGCTGGTCATTAGGACCTTTGGGTCTATTTTGGTAGATCAGGTACCAGCCAGTCAGTGTTCAGCCTGAATCATTGCAAGAGTTAGGAGTAGGAGTTAGGAGTACTCCTACACGGGAGTAGGATTTTGTGTTTCTCCTTGTTGCTTCCTGTAAGGCCACTTGTCTAGCAGGCCTGGCTCCCTCTGCTTGGCAGCCTTGCCCATGAGCATACAGACTGCACACTGCAGTTCGGGCCCACCCATGAGCTTGATGCTAGTGCATTCCATCTGCGTTTCCAAGTTAGTGTTAGAGATCCTAAACAGGATATGTCCCAGAATGAGTCCCAGGCCTCAGGATTACACGCCATTAACCACTGCCCGGTGAACCCAACCATCCAAGTGCATTTGACTGGATCCAAGTCATCACACAATGTTGCCTTTTCAGCTGGTATTGTCTCTGATTTGAGAAGATGTGAAATTCTGCCCAGCTCTTCATGGTGCTAGAGCATAGAGTGAAGAAATGTGAATTTCTTTCGTGGTTTTGGCCTGATGTGAAGTTCCACTCATAATTTAGACAGCCTTGGGTGTCAAACCGAGGCATTATACCTCACTGAAGCTGTCACCTGTTTTACCCCATCTGGAAATAAGCAGTCTGCTGTCCCTTCTGGTGTCTCCTCCACCTTTTCTTTCACTCTCACACAACAGCTTGTGAAGTGATGCTTTAAAACCCACCCCACTCCTTTTTTTTAATTAATTTATTTTTTTTTAACACCTATCTTCCATGATGCTGCTTCTAGGAGGATTTCCCAAGTGCTCCTTTAGGCCTCTCCAGCTTCTCTGTATGGTAAAATGAGACCAAAGCGGGAAAGGGAGAGTTTCACATGGGAACTTTGCTCTTATTGAAAACAATTTTTTTGAATCCTGTGCTAGTTTGTTTTAACTATCACCCAACTGCAGTGGTTAACTGGTCAACCTGAGGTCACCCAGTTCTACTCCATAATCGTTTTCAGAGAGGATCCTCTTTCTTTCATGAAACCTTTCACTGCAATCTTTTCTTTTTATAACGTGCTGCATTTAGGGGTAAGGATAATAGGCAGCTTCATCAGACTCTGAGGAAAGTATTCCACTAGTTTCAAGGTTTCAGAGATCTTTTTACTGGGTTCAGACATCAGACAATTACAAGTACTCCCTGCTTTGGCTGACCCAGCAGCTCTTGCCAGAGGAAAAAAATCACTGCCTTTTGTGATATTGGACATTATGCTGAAAGATATAAGCCTTCTATGAGAGATTTTTCTTGCCAGTTCAGTCTTACTAATAATCTCAATGTTATCATTTTCAGTGCAGGCTTTATATTTTCCTATTCTACTAGAAATGAGCAAGGTAAAAACCCAGTGGATAAAATTCCTGATCATTTATATTACAATAGTTACCTTACATAGCAGTTACTTTTATAGTTGTTTGACTGATTTTCTTTCTGTTATTTTTATTGATGCCTGTCACCATTAGAAAATTGGCAGCCCATCCACCCTGAAGTTTTTGAATTCTGTAATGAAGGTAATAACATTCTAAATTAAAAAAAAAATCTTAAAAATTGCTGTGCTAGTTTAACTAACTGTTTCCCCATGTCAATGTCACTGAAGGCTGGAAAAATTATGAGTGAAGCCTTTGAGCTTCATTCTTAACTCTTCACTCACTGTGAGTGAACCAGGATATATGTGAAATAACGCTGTTTGTAATCACACAAAAGATTAGGACTGGCTTCTGGCCTCATTCTTTGCTTTATGTTTCTTGGGTAGTCATGTAACTACATGGTTACTTTGGTCTAGCTATATCCCTGAAGTTTGGGTGGGATGAAACAGAGACACCTAATTAAGATCATAATTGCTTTAGGTTTCTTTGCTTGTCAGTGGAGAGAGAGAGAGACCTCTGAGAGGCAATTCAGATTTAAAAGATAGGTTTGCTTGCCCTTTGATGTCTTTCTCCTGTGAGTAACTGGAAGACAACTGCAATTCTAATTAAGTGCTTTTGTTACACACCTAAAATTAGCTAAGATGAATCTGATCTTTCATGTCTTAATTTCCTTTTTTAAAATGAAGTTGAATTTTCTTTCTCTTTCTGGGTGTGTGTCCAGCGCCTGGTATCACTAGATATGAATTTTAGTGATTATAAGAATGACAATTACTAGCAACAACTGATTCACAGAACATAGAAGTTATCTTTGCTTGAAAAACCTGAATCACTAAGATTCAAAAAGGTTTAATTATATTTTATTAATTCCATGTAGTGTTGACCGTGCATAATCAAAAATCCAACTTTTCCAGTGGTTTCAGGAAAGCTGCTCCTTTAAAGCCACTTAAAAGTACCAAAAATCATGTGATTCTCAGAGCACTTACCTGTTCTAGCTCCTTGCATTGCAATACCTATTCACATGACAAAATCCTTCCCACCGAAAAAGTGTAAAATGTCTTCTCAGCTATAATGCTGCCATGGTGGCTATTACGCAGAGCTACAATATCACAACAGCATTACTACTAGTACACACTACATACCAACTACACTGTCTTTGGACACTGTGACAATAGTCTTCCCAAACCTATTTATTGTGGCAGCCTGAAAATATGAGCATATGAACAATGGAGTGCTCAAGCTAATTCCTTCTACATCCTGCACTACTTCGTTGAACAAAACTCTCACTCTCTCCCCCTTTGTCCTTTTGCTCTCTATTAGCAGCTGCAAGATTAATATTTTTTTTCAAGTCAAGGGAGTTAGGTTGGAAGATCTCCCCCATGCAGCTGCACATATGAGACAGGTTTTAGCGGCTGAAGTACAAAGGAGGGGGAAAAGCTGTTTTAAAAAAATATCACCTGGCTTCTTGCCATATGAGAACTTTCCTCCTTTTGTTGGAGGGTTCAAGGCTCTCTTCTTTTTGTTCTTTTGGGTTTAATAAAACCTTTTGTACCCCTTCCACTCCCTTTCCCCCGGGTGGTCTACACGGCTGCTGATTGAGGTCAGCTGCAAGAGATGTAACGTCCCGAGTACAGTATAGCAGCCTTAATTCTGATGTTAGACTTACAGCACTCTTGAGGCTCAAGACAGTATTGTTTTCCTGGCTGGCTGACCTCAGCCAACAGTTGTTCTGGTCACCCAGCGAGAGCCCACCTAGTGAAGGCATTAGAGGAATGCTCTGCACATGTTTTCTGGACAGAAACGGTTTTGCTTTTGTAAGGGAGAGGCCATATTCATAGCCAGGGTGTTTCTGGTACACAGGGGAAGCTCACTAGCCTCCTGCAAAGCTCAGTGCAGGACGCTGGCCGTCGAGACAGATGGAGATTTCTGAGGCCAGAGAGCTTCTGTGAGCCTGTGGGATGGAGCTGCTGTTGCTGTGTGGGGCTCTAAGGTAACTGAAGGGGACCAGAAAGGATATTGCACTTGTAAGCTGCAGATTTCCATCCTCCTGGACAAAATCACTTTGTCCTTGAGCAGGCGTATTGACATCTAGCCTGTTGTGGATACTGCTCCCTTATTTCCATTTGTTTAACTCTCAAAGTGGGAAAGGAAGTGATCTATTTGCAAACCTAATCAACCATTTGCAAACCTGCATTCCTTTCTTATTAAGAGACAGACAGAGGATTTAAAAAGCCCACCTTCCCTTAGTATTCTCATTGGACTGTGGGACCAGAAACACAGCAGTTCATGTGTCAGGGCTTGTGCCCACACCAACCACTGGAGGTGACCAGGAGGCTGCCAGGGACTAGATAATAAACAGCTTCATGCTGAGCTCTATGCAGTGCTGTTTCTTCTCTTGCCCCTGTCTTAACTGATAACCAGAAATTCAAACCCTACGATTTGAGTCTGAAAAACACTAAATACAGAGGTGCGTGTCTTCTGTGTAATAGTGACGCCAGAGGCTATATGCCTTGCTGATGTGTGGTGATAAGTAGAAAATCAATATACTCCACATCCATCTCATTATATTTATGTAATATGTAACATATAACAGAAAGAAAAAATTATAGGGTTTTGGTTGGTTAGTTGGGTTTTTTTTTTTTTTTTTTGGTAGATGTAGCAAGGGTTTACCACGCTGGCAATCACCTGGGTCTATTAGCTGGTCAGATTTCAATGGTAAATGGTAAAATTTTTCTTTCTTTCTTTATTCCTTTTTTTCAGCCACGGGTAAGTTAAAGGATTTGAAGAAGTAAAAAATAACCTTGCACAACCTGACAGCATCAAACAAAGCCAAAAAAATGGGAACTTAAGCTAGTGAGAAACATCACTGTGATGTTTTCCATGCACTACTCTGTTTTTTGGTTTTGGCAACAGAGTGGCCTAAATCATGAGACACTGAGTTGTGAATCTATTTTGGGGATACTGGGGAGAGAGAAGGGAGGAAAAGCAGTTCCTTATATTTATGACTCTAGAAAGAGAAAGAAAAGAGCTTGCTTTTTTTTGTCAACCTACTGTAGGCATTTGACTCATAACAAGGCACTGCTCTGGCTCCCTCAAAGCACAAACCAAGCTTCTCTCCTCCAGTAAACACTGATGTATGATCTCCTCTCTCCACTTTGGAGTAATACGTGAACTTTTTTGCTGTAGGTTTGCTTTTCAAGACTAGATTTAAAGATAAAACAGAAGAGAGACAGAAGGGATCCAGCTAAGTTCCCAACCCCGGGAATCTCTACCCCAAAGGACATTGTACATCAGGATCTCAGTGGCAACGAGTTTACAGCAAACATATCGCTGACACCTTTTATGTCTCCTATATGATATCAACTCTAGCAAGCTGAGGGACTACTGTGATGCAGGAGAACAGGATTATAGTTAGGAAGTCTCCCATCTGGCAGGTGAATTTCTCCTTTTTTTCATTTGCTTGTTCCAAATCTTTTCTCAAACATATCCTTCCCATGTGCAGCAGCTGCTGCTTTCTTGTGCCTCTGTAAATATCGGAAGAATTCCCTGCTGTTGAAAAACACCTTCATATTTGCTTGCAGTTCTTACTTAGGACTCTCATTAACAATCCTTAAAAGAGGAAAGTTGTGAATTTTTTTCCAACTTGGAGTTGTGGACTTAAATGCTTTTTAAAGTCAGCAGTTTAACAGGAGTGTTAACCTCTGTGTTGGAGTAGTAGTGGATTTTTCCCCTTGACTTCAGCATACCAGGAAATCCAGCACATGGTAAATATACATAACTCTGAGGTCATTGTTGCTCAGATTTTGATGTGTCTGCTCTTCAGCTGTTGACTCTGGATAGATCAAATCCTGATACTCAACAAGCACTGCTGCTGTTTTAACCTGGCGACTTTAAACATAGTTTGGAGGATTTTGAGTTTTACAATATTCAAGCTGTTAAACAACAGAGCTACTTGGATCAGTCATTAATGCTATGTATTTTTGGCAGGGTTGAAAGGAGGGTGTTCTGAGTGCAACATCTGGGACTGTTGCAAATGTGAAACAATATTTACAGGTGCTGGATTGTGAGAAAAAGAATGAAGGTTTATAGGAAAAAGCTCACAGTGAAACATCCCCTAAAGACTCCTTATTTTTAGTTATGGTTCTGTATTGTTCCTGTCCTGGTACCTTCCCCACTGACTCAGCGAGCTCATTGACATGCTGGTGGCAGATGTACCAAGAAGAAACTGACTTGCTCTCAGGCGAGATGGAGTCCCAGAACTGCAGTTATAAAAACAGTAGATATTTGCTGTGGCCAGGAATACAGGTGAAGTGAGGTCCTCAGTGACCAGCATTTCCACCTAGTTCACTCTGAAAATTTCTATTATGGACTTTAGACAAATTACTTTTTCTCTCTAGCTTGGTTTTAGTATCTTTTAGAAGTGTTAGTAATATCTGTTTTCCACAGGCATTGCCTTTGAAACTGGAAAGTACTTTTCATACAGCATATTTACTTTTGTATTTCTCCAGTAATCTGCATCTCTAAACAATCTCACTAAGCAATTAATTCTGTGTGTTGTTAGTCAAAAACTTATAGAAAAGGGAAATCAAGATTGAATGTATGTCCCAGCCATATGCAAACATATTTGGGGTGAAGATTAGACAGTAACAGCATGCCACATGGTTATGTTATTTGCTCTGTGTGTATTGATAGTACCTAAAAGCCTTATGTGAAGTTACTGTTCTAATGCTGCTCATCTGTAACAAAAGGACACAGCTTCAAAGATTTTGCAGTCTAAATGTGTTTTGGAACACAGTGTAATTTCTGAAAACTATTTTCCTAGACTTATTTCAGATAAAGGCTCATCAGAAAGTTTAGCTTGAGAATCATCGTAAATGCTTGGATCTGACCGAAGTTTTTAATAATTATGGGAAGGGATACCTGTGTGCAGACTTTAATAGTGAGACGCAGCCTCACTGGGACCACGCAATAGGGTTTGGCTCACATGTGACACATTATGAGGAACCCTAGAAAACAGTTTGAATGCTAGAGGACAATCCTGAATAAGGAAAAATCGAAACCACCATGCTGTTTTTTCAAAGGAACTCTTTGAAGCCCAGCTTTTAATCTTGTGGTGTTCTGAGTGCAAACATGTGGCATATTTGTACTTACCCATTCATCCAAATGTTTTATAAGATAGTTTTGGGGGGAATTTTTCTACCACTGGCATGAGATTCTTCTACAGAGATCTTGGTTATTCTGAAAAAAAAAAATAACAATGTAGAGGTTTCATAATCAATACTAATTAGCTAGTTAATAATAAATAAGCAAACAAGATCTGAAGCTGTTTTGCAATTTGTTTTGAGAAGAGTTTCTGTGAGATTGTGCTGTGGATAAAGTCAGTGGCTGCCTTCTACAAAGACATCTGCAAAATGCAGATATATGTTTTTAAGGGTATTAATTAACACAAGATTTCTTTCAATTACTCCAGGAAGATACTTCCTCACATTCCTTGACTCTGAATATTCTTTTGTTCATTTTTCTTTGAAGATTATTTTATATGATTTTCTTTTGTTTTTAGGTAATAAGATTATTCTGATCATTTTTATGTAGGAAATATACTGGACCATGATTTATATAAGAAATATACCCATCACAAAGCAGAGAGAAGATTGAAAAACCGTGAAGACAAGTATACTTAAGGTCAGTGATATTAAAAAAGTTGACTTGTTTTCATTGGGGGATCTCTCCTTGTCCTGAAGTTCTCCGTTATGCTTTATAACAGGAAAAAACTTTCCTTCCCACCCATAATGAAACTGTCTTTCTTTCTCTTGTTGTTCTTTCTTTCCTTATTGTCACTAAACCTCAAACCTGTATTTTTTATTCTGCATGTATCCTTTTCATAAAATAAGTGCGCGCTTTTACTGAACATGTTCCACATATTCCTGCTATCTACTTTACTTCCTTCAGTTTGCATTGGTAAGAACCTATGCAAGTTATACAAAAATGTGTAAAAACTTGGAGTCTGTTAAAAGCAGGCAAAAAAGCATGTTTGCTCTACTATGTCATTTAAGTTGAGAGGTGATTCTTAAACCTCAGCTTGTGCCATCAGTCAATGCAGAAAATCCAAATCTTTCTGTATAGCACATTATCTTAGGTGTAGTTAAGTAGTACTGCTATCTGGCAACTCTTAGTATCTTCTTTTGAGAAGCTCCAGTGTTCATATTCCTGCTACCTTAAGAGAATACTGGATCCCAGTATGATACCAGTTTTACAACTTCAGGCAAGACTATCTCATGAGACAAGAAGCTTTGGATAGTAGCACTTTTCATGCGCTTTTTCATATCTGGTTAGAAACTGTAGGGGTAGAAATGGGATAGAACTGAAATATCAATAGTGCACTGAAGCAAAGCTTGAGAATTCCTGTAATTAATTGCATTCCACTTTAATTTTGCTATTGAGAGCTTCAGTTACAAACTATTGGAATATAATGGCTGGACACTAAACCAGTAGGTGACATCTGTAATAGAGACAGTCACTGTTATAAATTATGTTAAGTAGACTCTGAACAGAAAAGGAGGAAGCTCTCCTTCATTAAGATAAGAGCAAAGCAAGCGTTTACAAACCAAAGTACAACAAACACAAGTACCTGAAAGTCCTTGATATTTATAAAACACCTTAGTTAATTGGAGACAACTCATCATTTGCTTAAGTAGCCTTTTTTTTTTTTTCCAAGAAGAAAGTATTTTGTATATAATTTAATGCAAAACATTTGGTTTTATAGAACTGTGCTAGCATATGTGTATTGTGGTTGTGTTGAACCAA
>JAWLRI010000560.1:887197-899220 GCA_034781795.1 Crypturellus tataupa
ACTGTAGATTACATAGCCTATACCTTTATACTTCATTAGTGTGCAAGCTTTTTACAGAAGCAGAAAGCACGCTACCCCGTTAACCCTTTAGAGGCCTTATATTTTCGAGGGTATTCATTAACACAAGATTTCTTGCAATTACCCCAGGAAGATACTTCTTCTTATTCCTGACTCTGAATATTCTTTTGCTCATTTTTCTTTGAAGATTATCTTATATGATTTTCTTTTGTTTTTAAGTAATAAGATTATTCTGAACATTTTTATGTAGGAAATAAACTGGACCATGATTTATGTAAGAAATATGCTCATTACAAAGCAGAGAGAAGATTGAAAAACCCTTGAGCAGAATGCTCAAGTTTGTGTATTCACAAATAAAGAGATTCTCCTTTAGTCTGGTTGAAGAGCAGGACAATGGGAGGGGGGAGACTGAGCAGAACCATGAGTTGAGTGGGAGAAAAGAACATCTGCCGAGAGTTGGGGGCCTTTGCAAATACAGGAAATAGGGGAATTCCCCCACATGCTTCAGCAAGGGGGACAAAGGAGTTAGGCGACCTCAGGTGAGAACAGATGGAGGGAGGCGGGAGTTTGGTATAGGTGAGCCGGGAAGGCTGTAACTTCTGAGTACCTTGGCCAATGGGGAAAAGGAAAAGGCGTCCCTTGTTCTGGAAATTAGGATAAAAGGGGGGCTGCGTCCCCCAGCACTTTGAGAAACTCCACAGGGACATGCCTGGTGGACTCTTCCTTTATTCAAATAAAGTTTTAGGTCTCCTCTGTCTCCTTTTTGGACATTCAGTTCTTGACAGCGAGATTTTCTGCACACCGTGAAGACAAAATATACCTAAGGTCAGTGATGTTTAAAAAATTGAACTGTTTTCATTGGGGATCTCTCCTTGTCCTGAGGTTCTCCTTTATGCTTTACAACAGGCAAAAGCTTCCCACCCATAATGAAACTATCTTTCTCTTGTTCTTTCTTCCCTTATCGCTAAACCTCAAACCTGTATTTTCATTCTGCATGTATCGCTTTCATAAAATAACTTCTGCACCCTTTTACTGAACGTGTTCCACATGTTCCTGCTATCTCCTTTACTTCCTTCACCTCGGATAGTTTGCTACCATTATACAAGAACACGTAAGAATTTGGGGTTTGTTAAAGGCAGGCAAAAATGTGTTTGCTGTACTATGTCATTTGAGAGCCAATTCATAAACCTCAGCTTGTGCCATCAGACAGTGCAGAAAAATGCAAATCTTTCTCTACTGCACATTATCTTAGATATAATTAAGTAGTGCTATCTAAAAGTTCTCAGTATCTTCTTTTGGGAAACTACAGTATTCGTATCCCTGTTACCTTAAGAGGGTACTGGATCCCAGTATGATACCAGTTTTACAACTTCAACCAAGACTATCAAATGAGACAGGGGAAACTTTGGATAGTAGCAACGCGCTTTTTCATAACTGGTTAGAAATTAGTGGTAGAAATGGGTTAGAACTGAAATATCAATAGTGCACTGAAACAAAGCTTAAGAATTCCTGTAATTAATTGCGTTTCACTTTAATTTTGCTATTGAGAGCTTCGATAGCAAACTATTGGAATATAATGGCTGGACACTAATGCAATAGATGACATCTGTGATAGAGATGGTCACTGTTTGTTATAAATTATGTTAAGTGGACTCTGAACAGAAAAGGAAGTTCTCCTTCATTAAGATAAGAGCAAAGCAAGCATCTACAAACCAAACTACAATGAACACGATTACCTCAAAGTTCTTGATATTTATAAAACACCCTAGTTAATCGGAGACAACTCATCATTTGCTTAAGTAGCCTTTTTTTTCTCCAAGAAGAAAGTATTTTGTAAATAAATTGATGCAAAATATTTAATTTTACAGAACTGTGCTAGCATATGTGTATTGTGGTTGTGTTGAACCAAATTTAAAAAGAGCAAGTTTGACCAGATAAATATATGCCAGATGAATCTATTTTACCACTGTAATTCTCTTGCGATTATCACTATCTTTCTTCTGCGTAGCTGGAAAACAGAAAAAAAAAAACGATGGTTATCTGCTATTAATTTAAATGTTAGAGAGGAACTGAGACCTAAACTGTTTGCAGGAGATCATAAGCAAAGTTTACATAACCATCACAAGGGAAAATAACACTCTAATAGTATGTTGATAGTAGAATTAAACGTGCTGCTGTCAAGTACAAGCAAATCTCATCATTTATGTTTGAATTGTCACCCATCTGCCATATTTCATTATTTTGGCACATTGCCTGTGTATTACAAGGTCATGAGGTCTGATCTTTCCCTTTTTTATGGTCTTATCATCCTGTTTCCTTGCTGATATATAATGGTTTTGATTAGTAAAGAATCCACATGTTTGTATGGAAACTTTATTTGCCACATTCAAGTAGAGCAGTCTGAAGCATTCTGCAAAAGAAAAGTAGAAACAGAAGATCATAATAAAGGAGGAGAGAGCAAAATAAAGCAAGCAGGTGAAAGGATGACCCAGGAAATGAAAATAGAATTGCAAATGGAATGAAAAATAATCAACTTCCAAAATTGAGGCTACGACATTATCTTAGGCTTATGGTAGAATAGGAATTAATTCATACCTTCTTATGATTTATGATGTCACTGTTAAACCCTTAAATAGCATTAAATCCATGCAATTCAATGTCTCATGGCATTTTTTTCGGTATGCTATATATAACAACTCTGCAGATATTTTCCTTTTTCATGCACAGACACAAATATGATTTAAAAAAAAAATGCATCATGGTAGCCACTTATGGGTTCATTAAAAGGCAAAAGTGCATGTTTTAAAGGAAATCAGCTGAGAATCAAACACCTCTATAGTATTATAAAGCTATTGGCTTTGGCAAAAAACTTAAACAGCAAGGTGCATCTATGGAAAATACAATGTCCCTAACAATTCTAGCAATTTATTTTAAAGTATTGGAGGAAAAAGTATTTGTAGGGTCAGCCAGAAGTTATCATTGACGGGAAATATGTGAGATCACACAGAGATTAAGGAGGAAATACATTCAATTCATCCAAACATTACAATAATAGGATTAGAAAATAATAGGATTATAAATACTAAACCTTTGAGGATAAATTCTACTGTCGAGGAGATCTGCGACTGGATCTCTTGATTGTCTGCAGATCTCTCTGCACAAGTAGAGGAATAGGAATCATTTTGAATGCTTCCTGACTTAATTTGGATGGTGCCTCAAACATTATGACATATGATACAGATCTCTCTAACACCTTTTCCAGGGGCTTTATATTTTTCTCTAATTCTATGATAGCTTAAGTGTGAATTATTAGTATAAGGAGCTTTGTTCATCATGCCACGCACGCAAAGAAGAGTTGCATAAAATAAAAGCTGCTGCTTAACTTCTTTTAATGAACAAAGACTAGGGTCAGTACAAAAATAATTGTTTCATGATGGATTATCTCAGACAATAGATGTAATTCTCTATTACTTTTCAGTCTGTTCTTAGGCAAGCTATGGTTTGTATTCACTTCTGCTTCATGTTGCGTTTGAACAAGTATTTCCACTGGTTATATTGCCTAGGACAGTCAGGTTCATGATTTTCAAAAGAATATAAAATAAAATTTAAATATAGGCCTCTGTCATTTAACAAAAAATAGGTTCCAAATTCTCTTTCCTACCAGAGTATAAGGAAGCTTGCACAAGACGAATATAATATGGACCACAGTCACAGGTTTGATATTTAAATCACACTCATTTTGCTGTTGTGTTGAATAAAAGACTGACACTAATTGTAGTCCTTAACCATATATATTTATTTTGGGATTAATTTCAGATAGAAATCAAGTGAATATCAGTAAATCCTCTGCTGAATTTGATCTACCCATTCCAGTTATACTCATTTTTTCCAAGCTGAAACTCACACAATGTCCTAAGAACACCTTTATGAAGTTTTACTTCAGGACCCTAGTTTACAAAGTTGTTCATTTCTTTATGAATAGTCAGAGTTCTTGCTGGATGTCCACAAATTATGGAAATTTAAGGTATTAGGCAAGAGTTGCCAAAAGTGAGGAAAAGTGAGCTAATGGTGATGCAATTTGTCTTTTGTGTTTGTTTTTTTGTGTGTGTGTGTGGTTTTTTTTTCTTTTTTTTTTTTTTTTCTTTAGAAATGCAATGAGATGAGCCACCAGCCTTCATCACAGGTCACATTTTTGATAGCATGCATCCTGTTCTTCCTACCTATAGACAAGATGGTAGGAGAAAGGAAATGGGAAGAACTTACAGAGTTTCTTGCATCTGATGAGAACAACAGAGAATAAGGGCAGGCTTGCATTCTCAACTCGTCTAACCTTTCCAAAGTCTAAGCACAGCAGCCTCCAGGTCAGCTGCACGATATGACATGGTGTGGTCCTCCCTGATGTTCCTGGCCAGGAACATTCCCAGGCTGTTCCCAGGGCAGCCGCTGGGGTAACGCTTCCCCCCGACACCCGACACGCGGCTGTCTCCACCGAAGCTGCTGTGTCTCAGCAGTTGTGTGCAGAGCACCACTGGCTTTTGAAAGCAACATGTTACTGCTCAGCATCGTAACAACGGGCTCCCTAAGCTGGTTTTCACTGCGTGGTATTTTATAAGAGGATGCCCAGGAAGAAGAAAAAAATTAAAATTACAGAATAAGAAAAATATCCGTTCTCATAACAAGTGTGCACTGGAAAATCATATCCACAGGTAACTATATACATCAGTTTTGATGTTTCTTTTTCTAATGGGAGGGATACTAATCTTGAGGAAAAATCTTTCTGAGAGGTAGGAGTGATTAATAGTGACCACACATAGTAGTTGCTTCTGCTTTTGGGTTACTCTCCATAGCAGCATAAATAAAATACATGATTCATATTAAATGCAAGAAACTAGTGGAAAGATTTATACTTCACTAGAAAACATGAGAAGAGTCGAGAGATGTTCATATAAACAAAATTAAATCTGTATAGCGTATATACATTTACAGGTAATGTTTTCATAAAATTTGTAGAAATTAGCTTTTAGAAATTTAGAGAAAGCAAAGGCTTTCTTTGGCATTCAATGAACATCAGAAAGCAAGAAAATTAATTGCAGAGATTTTATCTGACCCTTAAACAAGAACCATCAATTTGTATTAAAGCTATTCTAATGTACAAACTGGATTAAAGGAAACATTTTTTAATGAAATTAGGCAGAATTTTCTCAATCCACAACAAATACACTATTTGCTTGTAGAGGAACATAAAGCCATATTTGTCACCACCTTCTCCTGACTTCTGTAAGTGATATCCAAGTTTTCCTGTCAGTATAGCTCATCATTTAATTTTTTTTATGTTCTTATTAAAAATGTCTGAATTTTTAATATAAGTTTATTTTTGTTTCACCCAAAACATCCTGTATCATTATTCCAGGTTGATGTGGTCTTTTTTAAAAATTATTTTTATATTAGCAAAAATGTCAGTTATTCACATAGGTCTATTCACTATGCAATCCAGAGGATTACTGTGTTACTACTCTTTTACTGCATTATTAATTGTATAAAGCATCAGAGAGAGCGAGAAAATGCATCAAAAGTTCTGCTTTAAGTGCTTTAAAAAGTTGTTTCTCAACAATAAAAATATAGATGTCCTAGAAAAGTATGAATGAGTTGATTCTTATGTTTTCCCCAGGTTTTGATCAGCTGTCAGCCCTTGGGCTACAGATACATACACTCTATCTTGAAGGCATTATGATTTAGCATATTTCATGTATGCATATTACAAGGAATGCTGAAAATGGCAGTCCCTGCGTTTGAATGGTGGAGCACATTGCATCTTTCTCCCCAGAACCCTTTTGCAACTGTCTCACTGCTGTCTCTTTCAATATATGTGAAGAACAGTAGATAGATGTTATTCCAGGGCTTGCTTGCTTCATGATGAGGAGCCAACTGCACTTTTTCTTAGTACACTTCATGGCAGAAAGCTGGCCCAGCATTAGCTGCTGTTGAAGAGCCTTTTTCCTTTTCTTCTCAGCTTCAGTGACAGATGGTAACATGGATGACTGGAGCGAATATTAGTGACCCATGTGGTGGATACCAAAGGAAGATTGGAAAACACGTCATTTTTAGCCATGGGCGAAGCTAGGTAGGCTAAAAAAAGGAAAGTCTATATTTGGAGGAGGAAATATGTTGTTATAATTATCCTGCATTTTATTAACTACCTGCAGAGTCACAGTTTCAAAGTTAAAGCTAAGTTGGCAATGACGTCAATACATTTGCCACGAAAAGGCAGAATCTCAGGAAATGTCATTTCATCCCTAGTACTGTTCAGGCTAGGGATCCTGAGCAGTCCCAAGGGGTTTTATGGGAAACTTGGCTATAAATAAAATATAAATCTCTCCACTTACAGGATTGAAGGGAAGGCAAATAATGGTATGGCTACCTTCACTCCTTAAGATGAGACCTCTTTATGGAGCAGAAGCAGGGGCTCAAAAATAGGATAAGAGAATGGTAGAAATTCAGGTGAAAATGGTTTAGTGTATTTTTTTTCTTAGTATACCTTTGAATGTTTGAGGTCAGTCTGGCATGTGTTGACCTCCCACTTCTGTATCATTGCTGGGTTTAGAACATGTTGCAATAAATTCGTTATTCCTGCCCATATGCCCCACTCCCCCATCTCTGGAACATTTTCTAAAGCAAGTAGTAATGTTGGACTAGATGCAGAATTAGATATATATAACTTCTGCAGCTCAATACAATTAAAAATTAGTGTTGACCCCGACACCTACATAAAAGCTCAATATTAGAGTGAACTTCTGCTTTTTTCTCCTATTGAGGCCTTTGATTTAATGCTTTCCTTTCTGTCTAATACTAGAAGTAAGTGAAGTCCTGTATAAATGGGAGCTAGAGAGGAAGATTGTGTTCTTTTGGTGTCTTATTTCTTCAAAGCCATTTTTAAAGCTTCCAATTGATTATAAGAGATGCCAGATATTCAAGTATATAGTCCAGGAAAAGGAAAAGAATAGTGTGAATGGGAATGGAGAAACAAACCTTTTTTTTCCTCCAAAAACTTATAGAAGTTAAGTTTTGAAAGTTTTGAAAAGTTTGTTTTATGTTGTACTTTTTAGAAGCTTTTTAACCCTTTTTTGCTGTGTTTTGAGAAGAGCCATATATGGAAAGAATAAAAACCTTTGAGAGAAGCTGATACTCTGATGTTTCAAGCCAAGTCAAAACATATAGAAACAAACAAGATAATTAACCCATAATTACAATTTGTTCTACAAGTACCCGATTTTTTTTCAGTTTCATGTAAATTCCATAATGCTGGATTTCAAAAGAGATACTTTATCAGTATATATGCTGTTAGATTTTTGAAGCAGGTCTCCAATTCTTGGCCAGGAATAGCACTGGGTATAGTCATTGGTTCTAAACAATAATTTGTACATATTGCCAAACATCAGATCTTCCAAAGTTTGTTCATCTATTTAATGCTTATTTAGATATATAATAAGTTACTCCAAGAGGAGCAAAGTCAATCTATCAGGCAAATGCATACTTTAGCTTTCATGATATGCATATTTTGGAAAATAGCCTTTTTTTTAATAACGGATATTTAGAAATGATGTTTACAGATACTGACTATAATTTCTTGATAATAACATCCTTCAGAACAATATAAAAACAAGCATTCTTGGTCTGATCAATCCTTGGGAAAATACTAAGGGGGAGGAAAACTTTGATTCCATGAATGGGAGGTTCTAGAAACAGGAGTGAGTGTTTTGGAATTTATGAGATTCAGACTCCTAGTATAAATTAAAGGATTTTTAAATGCAAACAGTCTAGAGAACGCTTTTGAAATGGGCCATAAATTCTTCCAGGAAAAAAAAAATGTCAACGCTGATTGACAATGAACTATAGAATACTTTCACACTTCTATAGCAAATTGAGGAGACACAGTATTTTAAGGGACTGTGAGTATTCCACTTTAAACAGGGGATAAAATAAATCTTTGAAATGTTTTTGTAATGTAGCCTTTGCTAAACATCTATGCTTTTGAGGTTTTGTTAAAGGGAGCCTGTTTACAAAGTCTGAGGCTGATGAGAAGCAGGAGAAAATTAGGAAGTGTTAGCTAGGTGAGTCAGTATGAGCAGTCCGCTGGTCTCCTTCAGACATTTACAGAGGGCTCACATAAATGGACAGAATGTTTAAAATTGGGCTGCACTTAATGAAAGTGCCTTGTTGCGAGTATTGAACACCAAAGACAACATAAAGCTCTTCAGACACATACTGATGTCTGAATAGCAGCTCTGCATTGAAAAGTTAGGATTGTAAACCAGCAGGGAACCAGAGCAGCATTTCATAGGAATTACTCAGCATCATCTCAGGCAGGGCAGTTTTTTACACGTGTGAATTGATGTTAAATTGAAAGGAAGCAAATGTAGAGGTAAATATCTATTTAGCTTTGTTGTTATCATTGCTTTGTCATAGAATTTAGTTTCTGTCTTTTATAGATTGACTATATTCCACCCAATAAATGTATTTTCAGGGATTAATTTATTTATATATATGTGTTTATATTTATGTGTAACATAAATACATATGTATTCATGTATGTGTGTCATTGTAGATGGAAGGCATGCTTCAAGTAGAATAATTTCTCCAAGAGTAAACACACTGTGAAGCAGTATATCGTTATGATGGTTTACACAGAAGCATCAGCTGATGCACAGATTATTCTTTGCGAGTTCAAAAAGGCCTGTCTATACAGAATGTAAATAATTATAAATAATAATTATAAATAATGAAGACTTTGTCTACTTTCTGAGATATACAACACACTACCTGAAGAGAATTCAAGGATTCACTCCCATCATGTGAAAGAAGTCAGTACTGGCATGCACAGAAATCCAACATAAGTATCACAGAGATTCAGTGAAAGGAAAGTGTTGTTTGTGGGTTTTTTTTTTTGTTTTGTTGTTTATTTTTTCCCTTTTCTTTTATGTTTTTCTTAAAAAGCAAGTATTCTGCATGTTCTTTGCTAGGCAAGTCCTTAAAAGATAATTGTTGAATGGTTTTTTGCATGTTCTTATTTCCAGCAGACAACTGGAGTAGAAGACAGCCAACATACATAAAGTTTATTATTGTTATGCTCGTTTGATGAGCCTGTGTCCCTTATGACTGCCTACTGGCTATTGAAATGAAAAACAAAAACTGGCAAATTATACTGTAATATGAAATAAGACTTCCCAGGAGAAAACTCAGTCTTACTTCTTTTTCTCAACCAAAACATAAACCACTTGTGAACTGAACACATCCCAGTGTTCAAATGCTTATCCCAGAGCACCATACCAACTGTCAACCTTTCCTCTCTGAATTACTCAGCGGTTGCCAGATGCATGAGCTCTGTACCAGAGGAAACTAGCTTCCTGACATTTTCAAACTTCGCTTGATTTTTATTCCATTCTTCAGGAACAAGATAACCACGAAGTGAGCACTACTGAAATACTTCTCAAAATGGACCTGATGGGAAGCAGAGTTGCAGGGCTAGTTCCTGCAGGGGGTTGGTGATAATATGCAGGTCTTTCACAGCTAGGCTGCCATTTCTAATCTGGTCTAAGTCATTCTGTGGAAAAGGTTCTGCCATCTACTAGATAGTTTATAACTACGGAAAATGAGCTGATGGTCTCAGTCTGTTCTCTGTGGGAAGATATATTAACATATGAAACTTGCAGTAATGAAATTGTAAGTTGATTTCAAGACCATGGATTCTGTTTGTGAATGAAAAAGAGAACATAACTTCCTAGGGAAGTCTTCAAAAAAACTTTCACTAACTCTAATTTTATGCCAGGATTGGAAAAACTGCTGCTAATAATTGTCAGCAATGTTCTTTTTGGTTGATACCATTAATCAAATTGCCCACGTTTGGTGGAACTACTGCTTCAGAGACCTGCAGGTGTTGTCCTTCCAATTAATTTCAAAAACCACTTTTGTTGCCATTCACATGATCAAATCCATCTACTTTAAAAAGGCTGGCTAGTCATCCACCATTAGAATTCACCCAGAAAAGATGTTATCATCTATTAAATCAAGTCATGAATTTGACTCCCAAACTTCAGCAAAAGTAATGTATTTTCTCAATATTATCACAATCCAAAATAAAAACTTCAGGAAGTGTAAGAAATTTTAAATTAATCAAAGGACAAGATAAAAAAGACACCAAATTATCTTGTTGCATGTGAGCAGGAATGTTGCCACATTTTTCACCTTAAGCCATAATGAAAGCAATCTGCTTTGGTCAAATAGGAGATATAAGAGTTCAGTTTTTCACTGTGGGCTTTCCGGCTGCACTGCCTATGTTTAACCTATGTGCCATCTAGGGATCTTCAGGGTCCCTCTTAAGCCCAGCTTCACCATATCTTTTGTCTAACTTTGAGAAGTGAGATGGGACCTCAGGGCTTTGAACACGTCTGTCTGGGAGGCTCCTGATCTGATTTATTTTTTCCATTTTGTTTTGAGGAGGGTTAATCATTTGTCCATTAGGGCCTTCTCTTGGTTTGTATGAATCTTTCATTTTCTTTTATGCTTTTATTCTAACATTAGAATTCATTTTATAGTCAATCTCCTTTTTCCTCTAGAGATACCAGCATAACATATTTTTCTTCCCAGACTTCTGTTCCTTGCTATACAGACCATTTAACAATGTACTTTAGGATCAGTTCAGCTTAATCAACTAGTATCAGAGCAGAGAAAGATTTCTGATACGCTTTGTTAACAAATATTAACTTCTCTTAGTTAGCAATCTTCCATTTTTAGAGAATATGATTGAAATTTTCCTGTCTGGTAGAAAGTCACATCTAATACTTCTGCTTTACAGAGTGTTTCACTGATTATTAAAAATTGCCATGTTTCTTGTTACCTCAAAGTAACAGAAGTAATTATGGGTCTTGCTGTCAAACTCTAATGTAAGTATAGGACTCTATCAGTTTAATAGAGCTTTGTTATCATTATTTTCAGTCAAGGTTTTTAGATGCTCTAAAAAATATCCAGCATGTTTACTCTGTATTGAAAGCACAGGTTGAAAGTAGAATCTAGGTCTAATGCTCCCATTACAAAACCAGACTTTTCTTTCAATGATAACTCTAAATAGAATTTGTACTTATTTCTAATACAATTGGGAATTAATTCTACAGAACTCTATTCAAAATCTGTATTTTTCTTTAGCTCCTTTTTCTCTTTAATGTTGATTAAAATAATAATCATTTGTCATAGAAATTTTAACCCTTGCTTGTCCTCAGTTAGGCTATTAAAAAGCAAAAGTTCTGTAATTTCTATTTCCTACCAACAAACCAAAATGAAACCATATCAAGAACCTGTTTGGTTTCAAATACAATCTATAATGCTACATGTTCCCCAGTTCCATCTGTTTTTATCTTTTATTTTTCTTTTCTCTTTTGTTGTTCTTGGCTTTTAAGTCCACTGAGTCCATCGAAGAATGAGTGCTCAGAGAACTTACATTTTTAACAGGGCTATATCCCATGCTGACCAGATTCTACATGGTCTTGAATCATTCTGAGATGTAAAGACTTTTTTGAACTCCAGTTGTTGTCAATAAAAGAGGAGGGAGTTTTGCACCTCTCAGGAGTCCTTGCATTCTCTGGTCCAAAAGGAAATCTATATCAATTCTGTGTCCAGAAATACTGTGCTCCTTTTGCCATCCAGAGGTCCGAGGGTCTTTTATCGGTTTGACCTTTGGTTTACCTTTGGTCACCCTACTTAGGTACAAGCATAGGAGTGACCTATGAAATGCAGCAAGGCATTCAGGGAATGTGGCAGCATGTGCCACATCTTGGAAGTAGGGAACATTATATTAATGTTATTAATAGGACCAGTTCCACAGAGGTATTTGGGAGCCCAGCTCCCACTGATTACATTTGGGCGTCTGGGCCTCTGTCTGTCTCTTGGGAAAGTAAGTTTTTATAGACAGAAGAAACCACTCTAGTCTTAGAGATGTAAGCCTATGCATACACGTG
>JAWLRI010000560.1:910909-921400 GCA_034781795.1 Crypturellus tataupa
TTAAGAAAGTATAAAAAGGAGTTTAGTTTGCAAATAAACTTGTCTCACTCTGCACCCCAGACTGAGTCCGTTCTTTCATGAGATGCAACAGAAAATAGATGCATCCTTATCTGTAGTTCACTTTACAAGGGAACTTTATTAGTTTGTTTTTATCTGAGGATTTGCAGAATCTTCATACTTTACTAAAAACCATATATATGGATTGGATTTCTCTTTTTATTTGATTACATATTTTTCCATGTAGCTTTTGCATTATATAAACACTTTCTAACATATTAGTACTTTTTCTTTAAACAGAGTCTACATTTTTCTTGGTCCTGAATGGTAGTAAGAGATCCATACAATCAAACTGCGAAAGAAAATACGAATTTTTTTTTTTCCTTCATGACAACATTCTGCAGTAGGTGGTGAGGTATTTAAACCATTCCAGAGAAATGTAAACTATCCTAAAAATGCACTGGGAAGAAGAAGAGTCTGTAATTCATTATTTTTGCAATGAACTGACATGAAAGACTACATTGTAAAGAATGCAGTGACTTCTTTTTCTTTACTCACTGTATATCAATGGTTCCATACCAGGGATGTTTTGCCTAGTTAATATAGAATGAGTTCTTTGATTTTAAAAAAATGGGCTGATTTTTGGTGAAAAAGAAAACTGTTTGGGGTAATTGTGTTTTGTGGTCTGTCTTTTTCTGATAGTAAATTGTTGTGGGTTACAGCTCCCTTATTTTAAAATCTTTTGGTTTTTATGAATAGCTCTTCAAGTCCCATTAGAGTTTACTGTTGTTATAATTTCTAAAGAGTGCAGCACTAAAATAATTAGGAAAATATCTTATTCCCAAGACAGTGTAGTGCTCACAAAGTCATAATATGTCTCCTTTCCTCACATGGATTAATATGTAAGCCTTAGTTCAGCAAGGCATATATGCAAGTACACAATGTTAAGCCCAAGCAGGAGTCTCATTGACTTCGGTGGGTTTACACATGTGCTTAAAGTTATGCCTGTGCTTAAGGGTCTTGTTACTCTTGGGGACATAAAATACTACTTTGTGTAAAGAGTGGCATAATCTGATCCATGGATACTGAGAATTCGATCAACAGTTTCAAATATTAATCTAACCCTATTTCCAAATTGAACAGTAGAGCTACAAAGGAATCAGGACCTAACTGAAGGCGGGAGCTTATAAGCAATACTGCTTATGCTGTTGACTTCCAGAGTCTTGGTGCAAGACTATGGATATATAATAGCTCACTGTTGCCAGATAATCTATCAACTTGTAATTTTTTCTTTCCTTTTCAAAGCAGAGTTGCTTATCATAGCAGGGTACAAGATTCTTTCTTTTTTGCATGGTGTATCCGTGACGTTTTTGCCATTCAGAAGCAATGCTGACACACGCAGGAAATGACAGATAGCATTAGTGTAATAAAAGAGTTAAATCAAAAACAAAGCACAGATGTATTTCTAGTTGTTTTGAAAGCACTGACCTAAGCACCTCTGCAGGATTTTATTAGTAAAGTCTAAAAATATTTGGAGGTGAGCAGTGCTCTCTTGTAACAGGCTAAAAGAGCTGACTTGTCATCAAATGCGTTTGAGATGCCTTTATCTGGAGATAGTTTCATGCCTGTTTGTGAAAGAGGAATTTTTGAGGCCTTTGTCCATGACTGCTGAGAGGTTATTGAATGTCAGGTGTCAGGGCTCAGACCAGCCTGCCACAGATGCAGAACTGTGGAGGAAAAAAAAGGAGGTGAGGAAAGAAAAAAGCAAGGAAGGAAGGAAAGAGAGAACTAGAGAACGAGAAGCAGCTAGAGAGCCAGAAAGCAAAGGCTATGTGTAGAAAAGCTCTAAGCAGCCCTTATATCCCGAATCTGAAGGTCAGCGTGTGACTGGACTAGTGCAGGCTGCGAGGAGATGTGGTCACTGCTTGTGAATCTTTCTGTATTAAACTAAAATGAAAAATGAAGGGAGCTATGCACAGAATTACATTCTGATTCTAGCATTGGGGTCTGAATTCTCTTCTTGGAATTAAGTGGTTTTCATGTTCCTCATTTATTTTTATGGCTCAGAAGACACGGAAGGTGCTTTATTGAGCTAGCAGACGCTGTCCCATAGTCCTTGCAAATCAAAACCTTGGTACCTGCAGCGCCGAATTACTGCAATCTGCCCTGTGCAAGGGAAGTTCACTGTGTTACGTTCTCATTACATCCAATGGCCAAGACTTAGGAAGCAATGTACATCCAAAAGGAGCATAAATATAGAGGCTTTTCCCTTTTTCCTTTCTCCTCAGAATGATTTGAGGATATTTTTCAGCTTTGTTACTGCTGAAGAGACATGAGTGTATTGCTGGTTTTGTTAACATCCACCTTCCCTTCCTCGTGTGCTGTGGCTAACACCGAAGGAATTAGCTGGCATCTCAACACGACTTCTATATGGTTTATACATGAGCATGCTCTACCACAGCCTATCTACGACTAAATATCCTTGTATCAGACTATGTTAGGACCACTCTGAGTCCAAATGGAACTGTTCACTTTGCAGTTACTTTTTAATGAGGACTGTGCTGAAATGATTGAAAGCATGTGTTGGCAATGCAGTAGTAAAGGGGCTACAGAAGCAAGAGGGAAGGTGTCGTTTTGCTGTTGGTTAGGATGGATCCTCCCAGATCATAGTAGCAGTAAGATCCCGAGAGGTCTTGATTTGTGTTTCACTTAATTGTTCTTGAAAGTCTGCACTGTGATCTATTTTTGACATTATTATGTGTTTTTCAATATGTTTGGCTGTACCTAATTAATAACTGTCCGATAGTACATTGCCCTCTTCCACCAGCTACAGCTTGAATCCATTGATATCATCTCCTTAAAAGTTTGAAACCCCCCCCAGTGACAGGAATATTAATGTGCCAACACTGTCATATCTATTTCAGCTCATACATATGCAATGTCTTTGTTTTCAAAGATTTATGTCAGACTTTGCTGAAGTGAGGTATTCTACCATTTTAGATAATAGTATGCCAAAGTGATGTTATCAGGCACATTCAGCACTCACTCAAGCAAGCAGCAAGGAACATCCATTCCTTCGTAGCTTAAACACAGGGAAACTGTTATTTATCCTTATTTGATGAAGAAATCTTTCAGGGGGAAATGGCATATTTTTAGAAGAAGATTATGGTCATCCTGTGGATTATCTTTTAATTAAGAATGGATGATTTGTGCCCACTCTGCTGTAGCAAACGTCTTGCTGCTAATGAAGTTTAAACAGACTTACTTTATTTAATTACAGCTAATCACTAGGGTAAAATGTGGAATTGTCTTTGATCCGCATGTAGAGTGGTAATCCTTGTGGCAGATAGCATCTCTTATTCCCTCCAACCCCTTTCAGCTTCTCCAGGAGGTCCCAGCTTAACTAAGGGTTAATTGAGATAGCTGGACTGGTGTGATTGATGGATTTTTGCTCAGGGATGCCATCCTGCTTTTCCAAGGACTTTCTTTTTCTCTCCCTTTTCTCCCCGTCTGCACAGTCACCTTCAGGCCGTGTAATGTAGTAGATGCCTGCTTGTTTGACATGAGGGACCTGAGGGGGCCAAGGTCCTGCTGGATCGCTGCGTGTAAGAACAGAAACTGCTGGAGGGAGAACAGAGGTTAGAAGAGGGCAGCAGAGACCAATGTAAAGCAGAAGAGGGCACTAGTAAACTGACCTATTTCAGCCGCAACTGTTAGACCCCGAGCTGGTTTTAAAACAAAACAATTGATCTAATATTGAAGACAATAATGCAGTTTGGCAAGGAAATAACACCAAAGGTATTTTATTTAATTTTAATTCTATTTCTACTCTATCTCTATTTATTAGGAAAGTGATCCTCGCATTCGGGAACATCAGTAAAGTCTTTGACTTTTTTTTTTTTTTTTTTACTGTGGCAAGGAAGTGAAAAGTCAGTGACAAAAGTGGGAATTATTTGTATTTTTATAGAGAAGTTGTGACCTCATGTTTTTGTCTTGTGCCTAGGGCCTTTCCCCAGCAAGTTTCCTTGCTTTCCACATTCAGAAGTTTCTGAGACTGGTGAAAACTGTGGAAAGAGCCATCCATCATGTTTGTATTTCGCTTCAGATTTCTAAACTTTTCCAGCTTGCGGAAGCCAGTGCTAGGACCTAACCCCACAAATGCACGCACAAGTAGCTTTAGAGAAACCATGCTCAAACATCTCCTACACAGAAAAAGTTACTCGCATGGGTTAAAGTTGATACAGCTGGTATTTTGGTATTTTGTTTTTCACAATAATGTTGATTTCAAGTTACTAGACTTACTTTTATCTTTTAAACTAATTTTGTCACCTTGTCTTTTAATTTTGTTTGTCTTCCTGATCTGCATTGTAAAAATATGTTTCCATTGTTTGAACTAATTCTGGTTTCTTCTTACTTCTCTGTTAAAGTAGAAAAACATAGTTTATTTTGATCTCTGAACACAGGATGTCTGGGCTTCTCTTGTTTGTTTGTTTATTTCAAAGTGTAATTGAAATGGAAACATTTATCTATCGGCCTGTTCAGAAATATTAACAGCTTTAATTAGCTCAGTAAAAAAGTCGCTTGCTTTTATTTACAGGAACTATTAACTTGCACTGGCAAGAGAGGCAAAAGACACAGAATATGCCTTTTTTGTAAAATTTAGATAATTAAAATAGAATAGTTTGTAGTTAGCTTCCACAATAATGTGTTAAACATCTGCAGTTTTGTCTTTCCATCGGGATACATAGCTGTGCTGAAGTCACATCCTGATAACATCTGCACATTAGTGATAACTGTTGCTTTATTCTTTATGGTCTGCTGATGAGGGATTCTTCAGCAGTCCTGCAGTCATCAGAAGCACTGTTGAAAATTTTGCTTGTGACATCCTGAAGGTGGCTTGATTTACATTTACCAAATGTCATAACGCGTGAAGATGCTCTCAGTTTAACTCCTCATCCTGGCCTTTTTTTCCCTTTGCTTCTTTGGTCTGGGTTTTGCTTTGCTTTCACATGGATGATTTTTTTTTTTCAGTGAGATTTATTTTGTTCCAAATTTACTTCAAAACTAGGGATGGGGAAAAAGAAAAAAAGTCATTAAAAAAGTTTGCGCAGAGGAAGAGGAACAGCACCTTCATTCCTGCCTGCGTGGCAACAACAGCTGCTTTCACATGAAAAGGCCAGCTTGTTAAACATCATGTAACACCGAACATACTGAATATTTTAAAGGTCAGGTATTGACAGGCACTGAGCTGCTTATGTTTCCCTAATGACCCCAGTTACATCCAGCTAAGTAGTCAATAAACAATGGCATTAACAAATGTAGAAAAAGTGTTTATTTTACATCTCCAAGACAATTGGCAATCTCCTGGTTGTCATCTCAGTATAGAAGCCAGGTCTTGGACCCTCTGATGGACAGGAGGAACAAGAGGTAGCTGTGGGTCTTAAAGACCTCGGGCCTATCAGGAACTTTCAGGTAGGCAATCCTGCACGTACACACAAAACCTGTTTCTCTCTAACTGTGCACAAGTAAAGCATCCTAAGGGGAAAAGATAAATGTAGAAGTTGACTTCTTATAATGCACCTTATGCAATCTAGCATGCAGTTGGTCATATAGGTAGCAGGTATGTATCCTTAAAGACGCAATTAAGCCTTAAACTGAACTAAAATGCTAATGAACTATATTAAACTACAGTAAGCTAGAAGAAGCTGGTAAATGAAGTTTCCATGTAAACGATATTTTCATAGCCATGTGATGCTTCCAGAATATGAGTGGAAGATACTTCATTGACCATCATTGCTTTGCAGCATAGCAATATTTATAGGCTTCAGAGATCAGGTGGTCTCAGTGTTGCACAGGTCAGAGTTTTTGCACCAGAAGGTTTTCTGTAAAAATAAACTATGGCAGAATGTATTATTATCTCCATTTTACAGCTGGAGAAATGAGCTCTGACAGACTAAATCTTCCATTCAACGAGGACTTAATTCTGTGCTTAACGTCCACAGGACTACACCAGCGTTTTAAATTAAACACCCATTTAAGTGCATTGCTGGATCACAACCAGAATCACAAAATAAGTCTGTAGCGGATCCAGGGCGTGAAACATGAGTCTCTGAGTTCCTGTCCAATGCCTTAACTCACGAGAACATTTTTTTTTTCAATTTAGGTCTTTATCTGATGAGTTTTCAATGAAAAATAAACTTTCAAAAGATTTAGAAATTCCCAGAGATCAATGATAGATCTGAAGCTTTTCTGAATGTGTAAAAAGTGCATTGTTTTTTGGATTGAGGGGAAAAATATGTTATTATTTTACAATGCATCTATCTGTTTGCAGAAAAAAAAGAATAAAAAGAATCAAGGACTGCAGATTAATTCTCATCCATTTTCAATGTCTAGCAAAGCTTGTCTTAGGTCAGAATATTTTCTCATTTTCTTCATTTTTTTCCCAACAAGTCGATAAATAGAATAACATGACTTAGTGATGCTTTGTCAACCTCAATTTATTTGAAGTTTTTATTTTGAAGTGTTTCAAGATAAGAAAGAAGTGTTATAACCTTGTTCACTGAGTAAAATAAAGACCAACACCTTCCCTTGTTCCACCAAGAAACGGGAGTACTCACTGATAGGCGGTTTCTAATGAAGAATCCCTTCAGCCTGTTAGGCCCAAGACACTTCAGTGAATTGCTGGAGAAGATTTTCCATCTGGAGTTAAATTCAGTCGAGGCTCTTCTGAAGCCTCAATTCACATTGCCTCAAGAAAAACATTCTTCAAAGTGTTTTTTAGACTGATTACAGAGTGCAAGAAGGCTAGGTGGGAGGAGTGCTGTCTGTTCCATACTCACAAAATGGGTTGCAATTATCATGCTGTTTTCTCACGGTTTATTCAAGGCTAAAGACATAGTGGGGAAAATGGCTTTGAATGCTGTCTTTTTTCTCTCAATATCTGATACTCAATGAATTAATTTCATTTTTATGACATACAAATTCCCAAATAAGAACAGTTATCCCACTATTTTCTGGTGACCACCTTTTTAATTTCTGCACTGTTTCCCTTCTCAGTTTCACCAATCCAAGCTACAAGTTCCTCAGTATTTGCCTCTTACCATGCATACCCCATGGTTCAGATGGTCCAGTATCGTGGCAGTCATAGACAGAATGACTTCTTTCAGTCTGAAGTGGAGACAATCATAGAGCAGAGTAAGCAGGTAAGGGAGGAGTCAAAAAAAAAAAAAAAAAGTAAATATAAAAGGATTTTTTTGCCTTTGACTGTTGACCAGTTTTGAAAGAATGGTAATTTGACTGAAGGCCAGAAAGACAGTAGAGGGCACAGGAGAGACTGAATGTTGGAGCAATATCAGTGCAGGAAATCCCAGCTCCTGGGGTGGTTCTTTTCAGTATGCCAGTTGGAGTGGTACTTCTAATAGCAAATCTGAAGCCATATCTGAAACTGCTAATGTTCAATGCATCAATCACCTCTTAGTTTTATTGTAAGCTTCCAGTTTGGGAAAGCAAAGCACAGCAAAGAATAATGAAAGTGTTCATTTTTCATTATCATAATTGCCTTTCAATTCTGCTGCCAGTGATTCATATCTCTACGTTACTGTGTGAACTTCCATTGTTGTTTCTACTATGCTGGGAACAGATGGCCTTTTACAGTAGATATATTGTGGAAGCCAGAAGAAGAAATGGCTCTTCTAAAGAACATTTAATCTAATGCTAGAATAATTACAGTACCAATATCAGATGTATTAGAAATATTATTCTAGATGAACTTTAGGGTCAAGACATGAAGCTTGACAAGTGATCAAAACCAAGGGGATGATGTATAACAGAAACTGCTTGATATAGTACACTAAGGACAGTGACAACATGAAAGAAGAAACAAAATGTGGGGGAATCCTGGATGTAGGAGGTAGACATTGCTAGAGCTTGCCAGGAAATAAACTCAGGAAGGAGAGAGTGAAGGTGTAAGAGCTGTGAAGAGGAAGGATAAGAATTCTGACATTTGTGCAAAATGGGGAAGTCTGCGCTTACGTAGCGAGAAACATAGTGTGAGTGATGGGAAAATATGGGATTATTCCATTTATTTTCAGAGGACTACTCTGCAGGCTGTATTGCCCTTGGGCTTTTTTTTATTTAACTCCTAATCTGATGCAGATTTCTATTTCCCTTTTCAACTCTGGCAGTCCTTTAAGATTAGATCTTGCTTTACAAGACAGCATTTGGGTTATTGCCCCTGAAAATCAGGTACCCGCTCTGCCTGTTGCTCCCCCTTTTCTCTCTGCCCTTCATCCTTGGCTCACAGTTACAATTAGCTTGGGAGGTGCAAACAATCTTTAAGTATCTCCCAGTAGACCCTGGAATGGTGTTTCTAGTAAACATTGCGCCTCAGCAAGTCTATTTCCCATGTAAAGTCTAATTCAAATCTATAGGTCTCTCTTGGGTTGTTTCCTTTTTTTTTTTTTTCTTTTCTTTTTTTTTTTTTTTCGGGAGGAGCTTTTCTGCTTTATTTGTTTGGAACAGTGATGTTGATTTTTGCTGTCTTCAGTGCCTCTAGCACTTTATTTCAGTGCAAAGAGAGTCTTTTTGGAAAGCAGCGTTGTAGGGAGGGCAGAGGACCAGCCTGCATTCGCGTTTCCCAACGTGACGGCCGAGGTGCAGCTGCAACCCATGCAAGTGTACAAGGGGTGGCAAATTTAGCCATCACGTTGCCCATATGGCTGCCACAGGAGCACTAGGGTATGAAAGTCACGAGGAAAGTCACGCTGTGCCATGCCTGTGTGTATCAGGCTCCCTGGGCTTACAATACACAGCCCTGTAACCGCTGGGGTGCTGCAACCCAGGGTGTTAGGGAAATGCCACTTTCATTAAACCTCTTGAACCCTATCACATAACACTTCATAAGCAGTGACCAGCTTATTTAAAACAAAGAAGTTTTGACCTTTCTACCCTTTTGAAACAAAAAACATATGAAGCTCAAGTGACTTATTTTCGGCTTTAAACAAGCTCTAAGAAACATTTTTTTTTCCAAATACAGTTTGTTCACTTTCTCTTCTTCCTCTCTTTTCCACCTCTTCCCTCCTCCCCCCTTTTGCATAAATATCTCGTTCCCTTCTTGTCAAGGTCAACATATTTATCACTCATACTCACTGTGTAGTTCTGTGTAGTTCTTTTTTACTTCTAGCTTTCTTTCTTTTTCCTTCCTTCCTTTTTATCTGTGTTGTTTATAACCATGACCCTTGATCCTCCAAGTCTTAAAACAGATTGGCTTTCAGCAGCTAAATCTAACAAGGTCGGCATTTTTCTGTTTATTCTGAGAATGCTATTTACCCTCTGGGGTTTTTAAAAGCAAGTCTGTATAACATCACTTGGAAAAAGTTTGCAGTATTCAAAGGCTTCCACAAACCTTGTGCCAAAAATATAGCAATATTTAATTCTGATTGCAGAGCTCAGAATAATTAAACTTGATTTCCCCCTCCAAAAGATGTCTACAAAAAACACATTTTCCAAAATTGTTGTTTAGTGTTTTCTAAACACATGAACTACCTAGTAGTAGTTAGCATAATCTTTTTCAGCAATGTCAGATTCATGTATAATGAAATCAGACCTATTGTATGACCAACTACTTCCTGGAATAACCTTATTGTTTTATACACAGAGCTATATTAATTTCTCTTTCATTGGAAAGAAGTGTATGTTGTGTTAGCTTTCTGTCAAAATAGTAAACAATCCTGTAATCTTTAGAAAGTCAGAACATGACAGAACCGATGATACAAAAGCAAGGTGTCCTTGGGCTAATACCCAGACTCTTGTAAATAATGTTAAATTTATACCCACTTAAAACAAGCCAATTTAAACAATCTGGCCATCTCAGAAGATTTTCAAGAAGATAGTGATTGCTCAAATGCAAGTGTCCCCAAGGCCATTAAAAATGACACTGCTGTTAGTGTCTGTTGTGGACTGCAGAAAATTGAAGATTTTCCCTCTGCAATTTCCTTTCTTTGCATTTCTGTTTTCCTTGATTTTTTTCCTTTCTGTTTTCCTTGATTTTTTTCCTTTATTTTCTTCCTCCCTCCAGTTACCCATTCATTGGGATCCAATGGATATGGAGGGTAGGAATACAAAGAGTAGCAGAAAAACATCTGCAGCAAAACTGGAGGATTTCTGTGCAGAAACTAAAGTGAGAAATGCTGCTCTTTAAAAGCTTGCTTTATGGGACTTCTACATGCCTGCTATAAGGACACAGTGGAGAAACCTGCCAACAGAAGCCAGACTACTAGGAAATAAAAATTACCTTCTCAGAGTAATCTGTTAGAAAAAGTGACAGATGGATAGATAGTTGGACAGACAGGTACATAAATTCAGAAAGTATTTCCCCCAAATCTGTGGATATAAGTAAGTGTAAACGTCAAAATCCATGGCCTCCAGAGGAAATTTTGAGAAATATTTTTAGAGTGAACTTGGGCGTTTTTTACCCAGCTCAGCACTACTCAGTGC
>JAWLRI010000560.1:938193-954209 GCA_034781795.1 Crypturellus tataupa
TTAATAGCATGCAGTCAAGACCTATTTTGGCCGCTCAAAGCTTTACAAGTACTTAAAGAGGTAGGATCAGTTTTGAATGCGAGAAAACATACATTAGGGAAGATGGCATTTTTTAAACCACTTTCTTTGACTTATGGTCCATTCTAAAGGATAGTGATTATTCTGTGATAGATATAGGGCAGAAAAGGTAACTCTCTGCATGAATCTTGATACCTGTCCAACACAGACAGAAGTATTCACTACATAATCCTGCTCTGATTTAAGCATTTAGCTATTTTCACAATTTCATCAGAGCACTCACTATATCTTTTGAAACAAATCATAAACCTATTCCCTTACTTAAATATATCAAATCCTCTAAGCACATATGCAATAAATGGTTTATGTCATGAGGAGGTACTCTTTCACAGTCTTCCATATCCATCTTCCTTGAAAAAAATGCCTTGTCAAGATGCCCCATTTAAATAAGACTGATGATACATCCAATGTATTGCTGCCATACAGCACTACAGAGTTTACAAAGAACTTCATCCTGCTTGAGCTACTCGAGAACAAACATCCCCACATTCCAGTATCAGCAAATCTACTGTATCTTAAGCCACATACCTGTGCACTCTTCAAGATAAATAAAGTGTTGTTGGAAAAAGAACAACTTAAGAAAACAAATTAGAAAGGAAAAAAAAAACTGTTGCTGATCTCAAGAAATATAAGAATTCCTGGTGCTCTAAGGATGTCAGTCAACCTGGCTCCCAAGGACCAAGCTGGACCACAGTGGCATCTCTCTGCAATGTTATACCCTATTAATTCACCACAGGTTGCTTCCAAAAGCTCTTTTGCTCTTACGTTCATCCCACAGGCAGCCGAGCAGAGACCCCAGGACATGACTCACAATGTCCGTGAGGAGCTGACATCGCTGCCTGTCTGGCTCTTGCCCTGGCTGCTCCCCAGCACTCGCGGTAATAATACCAGTTCCTGCATTTTTCCCTGGGAGCTGAACCTTGAGCAATCCTTTTGGTAAGGGTTTCCCCAAGCCTGGATCCTGATGCCACATTTCATTTTCTTTGCGAGCAATTTAAATTGGCTTTCCAAAAAGATGAGATGAGCACCGAGCGTACATTTGCTCCCTCCAGAAAGCAGCAGAATGGAGCTTTTGCAGCACATACCAGTGACACGGCCTTGACACAAAGTGTTTCACTTTGGTGGTCTGGTTTGCTAACA
This sequence comes from Crypturellus tataupa, assembly GCA_034781795.1. Lineage (NCBI taxonomy): Eukaryota > Metazoa > Chordata > Aves > Tinamiformes > Tinamidae > Crypturellus > Crypturellus tataupa. The sequence goes on from JAWLRI010000560.1 coordinate 939,412, forward strand.
ACAGAAATAGGAGGATAGCAGGATAATGCAGGCAATTATGATCTAAAGAAGTAATAACTTATCAGTAAAGGATGCTCTGCGACAGGTGTCTTAGTGAAATTCTGTATCGCAGAATCACAGACTGGTTGAGGTTGGAAGGGACCTCTAGAGGCCATCTAGTCCAATCCCCCTGCTCCAGCAGGGACACCTAGAGCACGGGGCACAGGGTAGCATCAAGACAGGTTTGGAAGATCTCCAGAGAAGGAGACTCCACAGCCTCTTTGGGCAGCCTGTTCCAGGACTCTGGAACCCTCACAGGAGGTCCAACTTGCACTCATTACCCACTGTCCTGTCACCAGCCACCATGGAGAATAGTTTCCTCCCTACATTCACCCCTAAGATACTTGACATGTTGATCAAATCTCCTCTCAGCCTTCTCCAGACTAAACAGCCCCAGCTCGCTTAGTCTATCCTCATATGACAAATGCTCCAGTTCCTTAATCATCTCCATGGCTCTTCACTGGATCCTCTCTAGAAGCTCGATGTCCCTTTTGTATGGGGGCAGCCCAGAACTGCCCCCAATACTCCAGATGTGGCCTCACCAGGGCTGAGCAGAGGGGCAGGATCCCCTCCCTTGACCTGCTGGCAACGCGCCTCTTAATGCACCCCAGGATCCCATTGGCCTTCTTGGCCACGAGGGCACACTGCTGCCTCATGTTTGACCTGTTGCCAACCAGGACTCCCAGATCCCTCTCCGCAGAGCTGCTTTCCAGCAGGTCAACCCCTAATCTGTCCTGGTGCCTGGGGTTATTCCTCCCCGGGTGCAGGACCCTGCACTTGTCCTTGTTGAACCTCATGAGGTTCCTCTCTGCCCAACTCTCCATCCTGTCTAGATCCCCACTTGTCACTATCCTCTGGGCTCTGCTATCCAGCCAGTCCTCAATCCACCATCCACTCGTCCAGTCCACACTTCTGGAGCTATTTATTTACAAAATACCCCGAGAAATTCTGTTTACACGTGAGGAATGAGCATCAAGGGGAAGTTTCCCAGCTCAGAACTTTATGTGTAAGACTGCAGTGTCATATATGCCAAAAGGGCCATCTTTTAACTTCTTTTCAGAGTTTTACTCATATTTTCCTTACTGCCTGACAGCTTTTTAGACAGCCTTTAGGATGGCAAAAGCAGTACCCCAGACTCTGACTTTCGATTACTTTGCTTATTTCTGTCCTTGTCCATGCCTTCATCAGCCATTTACTATTGCTTTGAGTATATACAGGACCCTAGTTTCTCTAGGGTCTGAAGTTTTAGAAGTATCTACTGCCTTAAAGAAAATCCTATGGTTATCCACGGATTCAAGACTCACTCATTGTGTCAGTGTATCAGTACTATCATACATCATGGCCAGTTAAATTTTCTGGTGAGTTAAGAGCTGTTTTTATGTTTTATTGTTAAATGTTTTATTAACATTTAACACAATGTTAAGATTCTACCCTAGGATGGAGCTCCGGATAGTTTGTCTTGCTGGATAATTGAAGTGCATGAACATTTGTGCTTCATACTACTCTTCATAACAAAAAGCCTGGGCTGGCGGGAGAGACAGAGTAAGCTCATGTTGCCTGTTTGAGACTTTACAATATGCATTTAAAAGTAGAACCTCTTTTATCACAAAGTTCACATATTGCTTTACCTCTTTTTTAATTTATAAAGCCTCTCATACCGGAGTGTTAAATATTGACAACAGTCTTTACTTTTATAAATGACTTTGCCTGAAAAACAAAGCCCTATTTCTGTTCTACTACCGAAGCACTTCCATCGCCAAAACCAGCTCACACTTTTTCAGTGCAGGAGCAGCCATTTGGCAAAACCTCCTCATAGTCTTTTAAGCCACATTTTATTTCAATTCCTTTTGTGCTGGAGCTGAAGTTCACTGCATTCAGTTGAGTTACTACCATTGATTTCTGGGAGCTTTGGATCATGCCCTTGGTGAATGGAGCTAGAGAGTTTGGTCACAGTGTGCCAGCATTTAATAACTGTAGATATGAACACTGAGGTCACTCTTGCATAATTAAACCCTTTTGTGTACCATTTCCTTTAGTCTGAGAAAACTTGTGAATATGTGAACGTTTGATTAGGGAGTCAGTATGAAGCGATGGAATTTTCTGTAATATTCAGTATATTAAAAATACATTGACAAACCCTGGAGTCCTTAGCCTGATTTATGCAATTTATTTTAGGCTGAGCTCTTATTGAACTCCATTCCAGCTATGCCTGAGTATGAATGGAGTTAGAATATTGGGATATCTGTATGTAAACATTGATGGGTTTTAAATGTCAGTTGTTTTGACCCTAGTATTGAATGTAAAAATGTGACAGACCAATCTATTTTCTATTATAAAATCTGTAACATAATTTATGTTCAAAGGGATCATTTAGTTTTATGATACAGACAAAATAAATAAATGGAGCTCTAGGTAAAACAGGGATTTACGTATGAAGTTCCCTTTGCTACTTAATGGGCAATCCCAAGGACTCTTCATGCATTATTGGGAAAGTAAAAAACACTGACATGTTTTTCAAGTAAATGTAATGCTTACCCTAAGTATTTAACATGCACACAGGCACATATTATTTTCACAAGTTAAAGAGGAGTTAACACAATATGTGAACTTTGAGATGAAAAAAGTGAAAAAGCAACAGAAAAAAAAGGAGGAATCTGACAGTTGAACTGAGTCAACTGCATAGATTAGATAGGAAGAGGAAATTAGAACTAGCACAAAATGCTAACAAGCACAGAACAAATAAATGGATTAACAGGAAGGGAACTGAACCAATATAAACAGCTGCAAAGGGTATTGTTGGCAGCATTTCAGGCCTAACAGTTTGAAGAGGACAGAAACATTTTGTTGTTGAGTAGCATTTTACAAAGATGTTTTACCTCAACAAAATTACATTTGAAAAATATTTTCAAAATCACAAACTTCTTGTAACCATGGGGTTGCTGAATTAACCTGAGTCTCTCTAGCTCTTCCATTCCCTTTCCCTCCCCCCAGGGAAGGGAAAGAGCTATGTTTGTCTTCTCCTCAAACACTGGACAGCAAGCAGACCCTAGCAGCCCTTATGTGGGTTCTTTTGTTTTCCCCCAGCTCATGGATCTAGTTGATGGTGTCCTCCTTTTCTGTGGTGGGGCACTTTCTTAGTATGATCTTCCCTTACCTTTAGATCCTCCCTGGATCTCCTACCCTAGTGCCCTTGGATTCTATTCTAGGTGGCGGGCTTCATAAATAAGATACCCCAGTATGATTTTTTATTATCATTACTTTAATAAAACTCTGCTCTGTTTCCCTTTTTATCCAACCCTGTCTGAGACTTCTGGTTCCCTCTGCAGGTCGCCAGCGTTATGGTGTTTCCCAACAGCGAGACCAGCGGATGCTCCCGCTTCTTCCAGATGACAGAAAGAGAGACCCTCATGACCTCTCTTCTTCGGCCTTGCCCTGAGGGTTGCAATCCTACAGCTAAACAAGGGATGCTGTCTGCTGTTGGACAAAGATTAAAGGATTGCTGACATGTTCCGGCATAGCTGATTCTAGTATAACTGGTGATCTTCACCCATAAGTGAGTATTTGTGTCTGTGCTGCTAACTGGAAGACAAGTGGTAACATTCTCTGGAATATTTCTCAGCTGGAGCTAGTACAGCATGCTACAGCAGAAACGCTCTCTATTGTGGTACTTGGGGCAGTCCATAATTCCACCTGGCATAGTCCCTTGAAAGCACCAGCCTATGGCAGCGGTGCTCTCCTAGACCTTAAAATATACACTTTTTTTTTAAGATTTCCAATTAGTATTTAGACATGTAAGCAAGCTGTAAGCTTGGCACATCTAATCAAAGTTCAAAACCTCTTCATTTTTCCTTTTCAGCTGTTTTTTTTCCCACAATTCTTTTTTCAGAGGGTAAATGACTGCTGAGAAAACAACCCCTTCCACATGCTTCAGACTGAGTATTTAATGCTCATTTTAAAAGAAATCCTAGATTATAATTTTATTTTAATATACATATTAACTCTATAGTGAATAATCTTATTAAAGTGTTTCTGGTTTCTCTTACATAATCTCTTTTCCCACTAAGCATCTTCCTGTTAATATCAATTCATCAAATAAATTCTAGAGGTGAACTTTTTTAGATTAGGTCTTTTCCCCAAGTAGATTATTTCATAACATTTTATTGAATGTGCTCAAATTCTGGGGCACATCTTTTTGTCAGCGTTCCAGTAGCATTGTGTAGGGGATAGGGGATATTTTTAAAGGTCCTAAAGAACCCTTCAGTGGACTATTTCAAAGAAGTCGGGCAGCTATGTGGTTTCAAAATGCCTCTAACTGCAGTTCTTTAGGTGGCTAATATAGCTTCAAAAATCTGGATACAGTCCCTTCTGCATTGACCTTGTAATGTAAGAAGCCACAGTAAAATGTAGAGAAGAAAAAGAGTCATGCAGTTTTAAAACAATTTCAGTCACACATAACAAACAACATTCCAAATCTTCTTCTACTTACAATTTGTTTTGTCTGTAGATGAGAGGAGATGTAAGGAGATGTCCTCAGTAGCTGTGAATATTTTTCATATTCATATTCCTTCAGATTTCCTTTTCTTACGTATGAGAGGAATCTCCATGATTCGGTTTTGGCTCTTGATTTCTACCACAAAACACAAGCAGTTTAGATTTTGGGGAAAACGTGTTAGAACTGATCTTCCTTTTTCTTTTGCTTCTCTAGGAATGATCATTGATGATGTAAAGTGCTGAAGAGTCACCTCAACTTAATAATAAAAATCAAGTCATCTAACAAATGTACTAAAAACTCTGAGATGCTTTGAAATTTGAAGATGATGATATGCCCTGTGCAATTCCCCATTGTAATGAAACAGGCATAAGAATGAGAATCCAGGATGATTGAATTCTACTTTGATTTCTACTACCCATATGCTTAAAATGTACCTCATGCTTATGCAGCACAACATTTACATATTTAATTTTTTAAAACTATAGCATTCTACTAAAGTTTTATTCCAGTATGTTGCTGGTATGTATATGTGAATTTTCCTTATCCTTTAACAAAGATCTTCAGAATCACAGCATCTGACATGTGAGTGGTGCCACACAGTGCTGTTGAAACATAATCTTATTACAGTGCCATGTTGGTCCTTTATTTTCATCTGATTCTTATGCTACTGCAATGATATTGAAAAACCAACTGCACGAGTGATTGTGGCAAAGGCTACTATGTTCCTGATTGATAGCCATATTTCCTTGCTGTTGTAGCCAAACATAACATCATAACAGTTCAACCACAGTTGAACTGTTTTCCACAATTTATTTGTGGAAAGATCACTCCAGTTTTAACAGCGTTGTCTAAACTTCTACCTGTCTATAGCGAATTCCTTTTTGGGCAAACCATTTGGCCCCACCTGAATGGCAAGTCCTAAACCCACAGATTAAAAATCCATTACTTTACAAGGAAGATGAATCAAGAATACAGACCTAGCAGCAAGGCAGTGACTCGCTGACTTAGCTGTAGATTTTGTGTGTGGCTCTTTATGATGAACAGTGCATTTCATTTGGGCTGCTACTAGCTGGAAAGGGAACTTAAATGTGCATTAATAAGTTTTAAAAATTGTAACTCGTTTGTACAGTACCTTGATAGTACAATAGTGAGCGCTGTAAAGATAGTTTGAAAGAACTGAATGTTGAATTGAGGCAGCATTTTAGCAGAGACACTGTAGTCCAGCTGGTTCATTTAACATACGTGGTAACAGAATCTGGTACAAAAGGAATATTTAGCGGGGAGGGGAAAATCTTTGGTAACTCTGGGCTTTGTTTCAGCCTGTAACTAGCTCCAGTTACAGGAAGTATACAGTGAAAGATCAAAGTAGGAGACACTAAGTGAGCCTGTTGAAATGAAGTGTTACAGGCATATGTTCTTCATCTCACAGCTCCGTCGACTGGGTGCTGTAACAGCTGGGATACAAGAAAAATGTTTCAGGCAGATTCAACAGAAGAGCCTGTACTTCATTTGGCCAGCTCAGAGCTTGTGTCTTACTGAAGGACTGAAACACTTCGATTGATGTATTTTGTTTGCTTTTTCTTTTTTCCTTTTTTTTCCCATTTTTTTTTTAATGGCACAGGGGATATAAAGAGTTTATTCTTGTTAGTTGCTTTTACAGGCCAGACTGTATGAACCTGCTTGGGTGGCGAATAGCTGTAGTGGCCCAAAAGACCCAGCCTCAGGAATGGCATTCCCTGCTTGCTGGTGAGAAAGGAGGGCGGCTGCTGCAGCGCGGCACCCACGGCCGGCGGGATGCCCAGGCGGGTCAGTTCCTCCACTTCCTCCCTCGTCTCCCAGAGCAGAGCAGGAACAAGCTCTGCCTGCTGCGCCTGTGCTGGGGCTGCATCGTCACCCCCGCTGCTGCACTCGTGCACAAAAGCCAGCTGCAGTCTGCATGTATGGTAACATGCGCAATGCGCCCCAGAGAATGCAGCCGGGACTTCTGCTGGTGGAGTCAGAACAAATTAGAGTGATCCGTGCACGGTTTGAATTTGCCAATTAATTCTCTTAGCCATCAAGAGCAGCATGGTCAAGTGGATAAGCCAGGGAGCTAGGAGAACGGGCTTTCTTGCTTATTCTGCCACTGACCTGTTGTGTGACCTAAGGCAAACAGAGCTGTTCTCTATTACCTGCTAACCTTGGTCTGCCAGAGCTGTTTAAACAGGCAGCACCTTGCACGGGGAAAATCTGCTAGTCAGGACTGGTCTATGCAGTGTTTGCACTGATTTGCCCAAATTACCAGAATAATCAACTGAATTAAATTCTTACATCTTTCTCATGAGGGAACATCATAGCAATATAAGCATCCGCTTTAGAGGGATACCTTGTTTCAATCAAATTATATGGGATGCTAAGCACAATTGTAGCACACCTGGTGTAAGTATGTCTAAATAGTCATAAATCATCACGGTACTCTAATATAACTAATTGTTATGATTGCTGCTGTTGTTATTCCTATTACTAAAAGCCTCTTATATTAAAAAAAAATCAGGTATGCGCCTGTATGCATCTGTATATAAACAGTGTAACTTTGATAGGCTTGCCCTGGTGTTTCTGCCTGGACTTTACTATCTTGGAAACACACAGCAGTGGCAGGAAGGATTTCAAGGTGCAAAAGCATGTACTTGAGGTGGTTAATTTCTGTCGAGTATGAAATCCCCAGTGTTGGAAGCCACGCTCCTGATTGGGGCTTTAATACAAACTTACAGGTGAACATAAAGAAGGTTAGATAAGACAGAAATTGTAGAAGCAAATACAGTCCAGGTATTTACAAGATCAGAGAGTAGCTCGTGCTGTGTTGTAATATCTTTCTGACTTTTTGCGGATCCTCCAGACTATTATATGACAGCTTAGCTTCTCACCAAGTAGCTTTAATCACTTCTTAATCAACGTATACTGGTTTACAGCTTAAGACTGAGAAACATTTAACAATATAGCTTTTTTTGAAAATGGTTGAATATTTCTTTGGTGTGGTGGGGAGTATCGATCTTTATTTATCTACAGAATTAAATTATTTTCTGCAAGCAAAGAATATTTCTTACCTCCCAATGCAGCCCTCCCTTGCTGCCCGAAATGAAAATCTGGTCACTGGGACTCAGCACTCTGTGCACTTCCATTTCAGGCTGAATGCCTTGTAACATGTAAATTTGAGGCAAGTTTTATTTAAATGAAGTCCAAATCCTAGTTTAAAAACAATTCTTGTTACCATAGCTAATTGCTGCATGTGACTAGCACTGTTAGTTCTTCTTTATGCCTCTTGGTTCAGCCTCACACTGTACAGTAAGTGATTTGGCAGTACTGTACCCTCCATGCTGCCAAGAAATCAGCAACATTTACTTCTTGATTTCTGAAGTGAATCAGTATTTAGTGGATTTGGGGAAGAAATCTAATCATTTTCATGTGCCTAAAAGCTATATTGGCAACAGTGGTTATATGAAAACCTTTTGTACCTACAAAACCAAGTAACTCAATAGCTCCCAGGTTACTGTACGTCTGGTGTTTCCATTTGTATATGGTTCAAGGCAAATTTGTGAAGTCAGTTTTATTTATCTGCTTACAGGCATTTTCAGTCTTAGCATGCACGGTGTTCAGCTTGCCCCTCAGCTGATGCAGTCGCCACACAAAACAGTTTCCCTCAGTTGCTTCATGTACTACAACTGATGAATGGCAGCAAGGCTCTGCTCTTACTCACCGTATCCACGTAATATCAACAGAGTTATGCTGATTTACACCAGCTGAGAAGTTGGCCCAAACACAAGCAAGGTTAAACGTGGCGCCGCGGACAGCTGCACAGTTGGTAAAGCTGAAGATGGAAGTTCTCTGTTTATGCAAACCCAAAAAGGGAGGCTGCAGTCACTAGGCAATCAAGATGCTGTCTAAGTTTCTCCTTATAAACACATCAATTATTTTGGCCTTTGAGGCAGCTCTGTTTTTTAAAAACAATGGTATTTCACTTTCCTTGATGTGACTTATTTTTGAATCTTCTAAGCAGAGGCTGACAGCTTTTGCCAAACTATAATGAATTGCTTACTAGTGATTTCCTGTTTTCCTAAATGATACGAAAAATGCACAGTAAGTTGAATATGATGTGAAAATAATATTTCTTTTTAAAAGTCCTACGACAAAGAGTATTTTCCATGTAAATACTTTTGAAGTTTCTAGGTTTCATTAATTGTAAATTATTTTTTCTATTATTATTATGTGTCAAATGGTTTATAAGATAACTGTTAATTAATTTAGTTTTGTAGCAGTTCAACACATTTTTTTTTTAATCTCTAAAGGAAAGTGTTAATCAAAGGAACATCTATCAAAAATATCCAACTATAGAACAGAGGTTTCCCTCTTGGCAAAGATAGGGTATATTTTGAGTCACCTATGTCCCAAGAGGATGTTTATAGGTGTAGACAACACACATGGTTAATTTAATCTCTGTTTACAAACTGCTAGGTGAAAGGGCAGCGTGTGTTTATTCTGTTTTGTGTCTCATGACAGCTTGAAGCTAGTTCTTTCTCTTAATGGTCTCTATCAGTGATGAGGACAGGAGGGAAAGTCATGAGAAGCTTTTGGCAAAGTGGAGCAAAATGCTCTATTTTAGAGATAGGTCCTGAAAAATTATTGCCCAGGTGCAGGAGGTAGACTTCGGAACAACTGAGGAAGTTGCCAATGAAAAAAAAAATCACAAAATTTAAAATGAACCCTATATATGCTAGCACAGCAGTTTGGGAGCTTAATCAAGGCCTCATAGAGACCCATGCAATAGAGACATGTTCCATAAAGCTGTTAGTTGTATATCTCAATATGAATTCTCAACTTTGATTCAAGGATAAACCAGTAATGAGATATAGAGTAACTTTACAGGTTGATTAGTTTGGTTTCTGTCACTTTATGGGAAAGACCTATTGAGTTTTTTGTTACAAGACACCACTTCTTGACAAAGCTAATGGTAAATAATCTAAATGGTAGTGGCAGACATAATTGTGGAAGCAATTCACAGGCACAATGCACTGGAGTAACACATCAACAACCAGCAACAAATGCCTTTACTACTGTTCTTACAGATATTGACCATTATTTTTGGTGTGGCATTTAGGACCATCCCAGGAAGGAGGTGTTTCCTTTAATTCAGTGAGATCTGGACATTTTAACACAATGCTTGAACGCTGAAACTGTGCTAAGGCAATTATGTTTGGTATAGTACTCCCAGAGAATGGGCTACTTTACATGCATGTAGATATTGTGATTCGTTTACCATTCTTCCTTTTCCCTAAAATATCAATAATGAATCAGGGTACTATTTCTCAAGGTATGTAATTTGTGGGAATACTACAGCTGAAACAATATTGTTTTTAGGACTTCTTGAGCTGACTTCAGGAAGTAGTTAATTGGACACTGTAAGCTTCAAAAAAAAAAAGCCAAATTCGTGATTTTTTTTTAATTGCTGTTTTTCATTAAAAAGCAATCTTGCCCACAACCCTATGTGCACTGTCACCCTGGATGCATCAAGCCCTGCAGAAGAGAAAGTAGCTGCTGGGAAGCGATTGCAGGGAACCTGTGCCCGGGCACAGCCCAGCGTGGCCTCAGGCACAAGCCACGGGACATAAGGAAGGGTTGGAGCGATCCGGGCCATCGAGGTGTGCCAGCTAGTCCCCTGTCACCCTCAGGAAACTGCCCTCATTAGCTAGGGCTGACGTGAGCTTCGAAGATTAATGATGGTCATTTAAATATCAGCAACGTTGGCTGTTTCACTGCGATCATTTTACCAGAAATGTAGGTTAGAAAAGAATGCGGGGAGCTAGTTGTTCTCATAGTCTTCTGGAGTGGAGACCGAGGTAGTCAACCTCTCTGATTAATTAGATTTGAAGTTACCTTTGGTTCTTGCCTGAGGATGGGGAAAGCCATGCACCCCACTTTCCCATCAAAGCCTTATGCTACCTGTGTATTGAAAAACAGATTTAACATGCTTTTTTTGGTAGCAAAAAGAGCAAGTCCATTTTGTTCAGCTGTTATTACATGAATCATAGAGGCATAGCCCTGAATAAATTTGATTTAGTTACAGGATTTGAATAAAAAAAGAGGAAAGACAGACTTTTCTCATCATTGTATTAGTCGTTTACTAATTATTCTAAGAATCTCTTCAGAATAAAGAAGTATCTTGTATAGACTGCAGCTGGCTGAACAGAATAAAGAGGAAGGCAGAATTATGAGGAGGTTTGTGTTGCATATGTTAAATTTTGTATGCCAGGTAGAATATGAGATCTTAATTATATTTGATGATACATGTTGAAGGCTAAATGGCACATGGTTGATATGTCATCTAACTCTTCTGAGATCAGCGGGCTCCTTTGATGCATGCATGGAACTGTATCTCCTCACACATTTCTAAACTATAGAAAAAAAATTAAAAACAACACTCTGTGAGTAAGCATGAGCTTGTCTTTCCCTAGTTTGCAGGGCCCTGGTGCCCTTGTGTGCTTTAAATCAGTGGCTGTTGCAGCTGAACATATGTAGATATACGTATTAATTGGGGAATTAGAGATTGTTCTAATGAGAGTATTTTAAATGAGTCAATTCCAAACCTTAAAATTTTAAGATTTTATTTCTTGCACATGCACATGCCTTCCTGCACCTCCTTTGGGCAACTACACCACAAGTCTGTTTGTTCCTTTGCAGTTACAATTTTTATTTCTATGTATAAGATTAGTCATGTTACAAAATGCCGTTAGTGGGGTTGCAATGTTAGAAAATGCTTGGACACTGTCACCAGTTGTGTTATTTTCTTGGATGTATTTCTTGGCTTATTTTAAGGCAAGCAAATATTAACTACATTCTGCTTCATCTGCTTCTGCTTTTTTGGTGCAACGGGTGTCACCTTTGGCTACACGGCTCTAATCTAAACAAAGTAAGGGGGATAAAGGTATCACCCCCAGGTGCATCTTGTAACATGGAAGGACACACCAAAGTGACCAGCTAATGGGGTCAGTTAGGCCATTTCAGAGTGCTTGGCAAATCAGCTTCTGGCTGCCGCATTGTTTTTATTAGGTGACTGTGCCAGTCAGATGTATGAACCTAGAGCAGAACCCTATTCTGCTAAGTCCCTATAGTCATATAAGAAACTGCCTCTCCCTCAATAAATTTTAAATCTAAATAGATAAGAGAATTCCATAGCTCAGAAACAGTACAAAGACACCGTTTGATTTTCTAGAGCTGGAAATGAACACAGTCCTGTCAGGTCTGGGGAACTGTAGCTTTGCCAATACTGCATTTTGAGAGTAAATCTGAGCATATAATTGAATAAAAATGTGTCTTGCATCCACACTGCCTAGGAAGCCCCATCTGCAAGTATCGTCTGGGAAAACTAGAATGAAGCCCTCAGTATCTGCGCTCCTTACTATGGATCTGCCTACCTGCATGCTCTATGAGCTGGGTGGATGGATAAGCTTGTGTACCTGCTCCCACGAATCCCACCTGCCCGGAGAGTGGAGTTGCCCAGTATGGCGGGATTATGGGCAGAGGGGATTCGTGGCAGCCTGAGGCTGCAAGACCCCATGGCCGGTTTAGCTACATGAGCGAATGCACGAATGCGTGACCCTGCTGTCTGAAGCAGCACCTCCAGGACAGGACATCTCCAGGTGAGGCAGGAGGCAGCCTTCCCCTGCCATCATTATGCAAACTCCCGCTCCATCAGCATAGGAAACCGGGCTTTTTTCGCAGTCTCTTTAAATATAATCCTTCCAAAGCCAGATCAAAAAAAAGGGAAGAGAATACCCTCTGAAAAGCGAGCAACTGTTCCTGGTGATTGAGCATACAATTAGAGCTTTTCAGAGGAATAATTGTGCAAGTGATTGAGTTGCAGTTTAATTGTTATTTGTATCTCATTCTTAGAGATACATCAGCGACAAAGTGCAATTCATGCCAGCTTCTCTTGGAATTATATAATTGCATTATGTTGCGTTAGGTGAAATAAATTCACAATGCCAAGTGCTATAATTAAGACTCTGTTGGCCAGCCATTTTTTAAACCCTTTCTTCAGTCACTGGTTTCTGAAAAATTTATCTTGTCTAGCAAACTAGATGACATATATCCATGTCAGCGGATAGGAATAATTACTCCAAGTATAATTAATGCAATCTGAAGGGCTTCAATAGTCATGCAGATATTATGTAACTGCACAATAATTAAATGATCAAGTAACTACACACTAATTTCATGGTGATTTGTGCTATATATGATATTTGCCTTGCACAAACAAACAATGCTGCCATGCAGTTCAGAATGGATGTGCACGTTCACATGTCAGTATGAAAATACATGCCAGGTTTTTGTGATGACTTGCTCCTGGAACAAACACTGCTTTCTGGCACGTTTGGGGTACGTACAAAGATCAAGGCACTGGTCTACTTTTAATGAAAATGTGCATTTGTGTAAATATAGGCACTTCACTGGGCAAAGATGGACCTATGTAATATTGAAGACTTGAAATCTATAACAGTGTATCAGAAAACAAAGGATAATGCACTGCACACTGAGGCCCTGAAATCAGGACAGACAATGCTGGAGAAGGCTCTTCACAAAAGTTGATTGAGAACTGCGATGGAGCACACGGGCTTACTGTGTTGTGGTATGGTATTTTGGTGGTAAACCTCTTTACTGAGAACTCCCGTAACACCACAACATGGAGAAATGTTTACAAACAAAACCTGAGCATTCTGTCCTGCAACTGCATGGAAAAACAGTACTTTTAAAAGCTAGTTTTTGAAAGAGAAGGCTTTTATGGTGACATAACTAAATTTCATTTTTGGAAGACCAGAGAGTTGGTGTCCTTTATTCTAAATATGTTTGTTGGGGTAGGGTGGGAGGCAGGGAAGGATTTTCTTTTGCATACGTATCAATTTGTATCTATTTTAATCAAGTAAACCAACAATAAACTAATAGATAATATGGCTTGTCATTAGAAAGCTTATCTTTTTATTTGTTTAAATGAAATCAGTAATCTAGTTACAAAGATGTTATCATTTTATGTATTGCCTAATAAGGCCATCTTGGGCCATACTCCAGATCACTATACTATATCCAAATCAAAATATATTGATTCGGGTTAAGTAATTGCAAGTATTTTTAGTATTTTATACTTATGCAAAATAATATTTGCGACAAGCCTTCTAGCTTATTTCATTGGGCATATCTCCTCTTCCCCAAAATCTCTTTTTATCTGTCAGAGGCCACCCAGTAGCTAAGGACATCAGCCTTGATGTTCTGGTGTTCCATAATGCTGTCCGAACAGTCTGGAGAGGAGGGGAACAAATAATTTCCAGGACTGTGGTGGAGCATTCACAGATTTTATTTTCTGCTCATGATTCTATGGTACAATACAATAGCAAGGAATTAGTACCCTGGCATGTTTGACATGTTTTCTGGTGAATCAGGTAAGAGAAGGGCATGTTGCCCAGAACTGTAATAGGCAACCAAAATATACATAGCAGGCTTTGAATAATTCATGTACGATGATATAGAAAGGTCTGAAAGGCCTTAGAGAACAGAATGTTACCAATGAAACGGAGGTTCTGTCCCATAAAGGAGGGTGTACATAGTCCCATAAAGGAGGGTGTACATAAGAAGTATTTTCAGAAGCTGACTGGGAAATGCTTTGTCATCTCCAATGGTGCTTTCATAACACTTTTTTAAAAAATGTTATAGTTAGTCCATAGAGGAATCAGCAAGGAACTTGGTCTGAAGTTGCTGTTAAATTTAGTTGCTAGACTAAACAAACAACAACAAAGAGAAACAAAGAGAAAAAGAGAAGTCACATGATGGAAGATGAGAAATGAGAATTGTTTGACAAAGATGTTGGCCCAAAGCAGACAAAAGACAAAGGAGCATACCAACTGCAGACTATCCATAACCTGCTATTGAGAGAAAGAATGATGGAAAAAAGGAAAAATTGGAAGAAATAGGAGGTTTGAAAAGACTCCAATTATATTAATCTCTATCAACAGTGACTATTTGCCTTTTTTAAGTAAAGGTAGTGTATGTAACATATCTTTTTTTATAATCAATACAGGGACAAGGGTCAACACCTGTTATTTTCTTGCTGCTTCTTTAAACATTGGTGGCAGTTTATTTTCAGTTTTATGTTCTTAAGTTGGTAGATGTGGGGGGAGAGGGAAAGAGGGAGGTGCTATGTATATGAATTCAGTTTCTCTGAGAGTAACAAATCCTAGTGCATTTG
>JAWLRI010000560.1:954309-967047 GCA_034781795.1 Crypturellus tataupa
ATGGCCCTGCGCTGGACTCTCTCCAGCAGCTCCACATCCCTCGTGTACTGTGGGGCCCAGAACTGGACACTGTGCTCCAGATGAGGCCTCATCAGGGCTGAGTAGAGGGGTAGAATCACCTCCCTCGACCTGCTGGAGACGCTCCTCTTAATGTAATGCTTTCATGTAATGCTTTCAAATGAAAGAGACATTGCTGTCTTCTTGAATGTCTCAACACACATTTTAGCCTCTGTATTTCATTCCCCCTCACTTGCAAACACATAGTTCATCCATCTCCAGCTTCCAAGTAGTAATGTGTACAATAAACTTGACTAAGTCTAAAGATGTCAGTGGAAGGTCCCCAGCAGTTACATGCTTTGAAAGCCTTCCAATAACCCTAGATGTCTGGTGGGATCTTTCATAGGGCTCCCAGGCCTGAATCGATGACTAACCTCTAACCCCTACTTCATTTTTTTTTCTGAGCTTGCAGCAAGGTAAACTCAAGGAACACATGCACTACAATTAATAAGGGGAAAGGGTAATTCATAGCTAGACATACCAAAGCCACCTGGACTAAGCTATTCCTACCTACAGCATTAATCTTTGCATCCCCAGTCCAGCTGCACAATAAATCTGGAGCTGGTGTATGCTAAGTGGCACAAAGGAGATGACAGGGCGTGTGGGCTCTTCTCAGCAAGGGTCTAGCACACAGTTTCTTCCTGGAGGTTTTTAATTTGGGTCAAGGGATGGGAGAGGCATCACCATCACTCTGAGACATTTTGTTCTCTTCACTTTTAGGAAGAAAGATTTCCAGAGAGGGCAAGCAATCTTGCTCATGCAAAGGGCAGGAAAAAATGAATGAATAATCTCCATGCCTGTTTCTAACTATAACCAATCAGAAGCATGTGCTAGTAATGTTCCCACAGTGCCCATCACCAGAGGGCAAGCAGAGCGCCAGCCCAATCCTGAAATTGAGCAGGGCTGTCCAAAGGGGAATGTATGTTGAGTTCTGAACATCTTCAACTCAAAACAAAAGGCAGCAGAATTAAGGTTAATGCCATACAGGGACCCCAGGGGATTTCTGATGGTAATGAGAATGTCATCTGTACTTCACATGTAAAAAACTCCTGAACTACAGTAGCCTTTGCCTGTAGGAGGAGATAGTTTTTCACTACCATCATCTACCCATCATAACAAATTGACTGACCACAGTGGGAAAATGTAGGGGGCTGTGTGACTATTTGTGTTAAATTAGCAAGAAGCAAATTTCAAAGGTACCATCTGCTCTAGCTTTAATTTTTAGCTTTGTTCTATTAATTAAAATATATGGTGAAAGGCAGTGGGGTGAAGGGAAAAAAAAAAGAAAAAAGAAAAGAACAGCTGCTTTCCATGGGCACTAAAAACTGGAGGCTGAGTGTATGAAAACAACTTCTGGAGCAATAAACTATGTAGTGAGACTGTAGCTAGGAATTTGGATTTGAATTTAGAAGAATAAACATCATACCTAATTCAAGACAGAGATTCTGTTTTGAAGGAATGTTTTTGACAAAGCCATACTCTGTTTTAGCAGATCTGTTGTCCATCCAGGTGAAGGAAACAGCACGTGCAAATAATTGCTTACATTCTGCAGGACACACATTGCCATACTTTATGCCTGTCGTGAATGTGATCCTTTGTTTCTGTCTTTTCTTCATCTTGCTCCCCTGGACTCTATCTGTTGATGACACAATGCCACTTATTTTTCCCAATGACAAGTCTGTAGATTAATGATGCAAACCCCCACCATTTCCCTTTCCTGGGGGCAAATACTGAATTATACTAGCGTAAGGGCTGTAACCCTTGCCATCTCCACCACTTTGCCAAACTCCCTCTCTCTTATATTCTCTTAAATCTGACCATTCTGTTAATCTGGTTTGAGTACTCTGTATGCAAAATAAGCCTGAAAAAAAAAAAAAATTAATCACTCTCAAATGCCTTACAGTTGCATCTTCACAAGTGCCATACTGCATAAGTAACATCGTGCATAGGGGGCACAGCTGATTCATTTTACATACCTGGGCTTGAAAATTAGAAGATTCCTTTATGAAGCCCTTTAGCACTTAGAATTCTTAAAACTTGCCAGTACATCCTGTTGATGTAGATGATAAGGCAAGATTCCAGTGTTCCCACTGCTGAGATTTAAGTAAGGAGCTAGACAAGTAGGTCTGGGAGAGCACTCTGTTATTGGGGGGAACTTTGTGTCTGATCCTGCAGAAGTGGAGAATCAGGTAATAAAGTTCATGAGATAAGGTTAAAGGAGGTTAGAATGAAGAAGTATGACAGCAGGGTGAAATCCTAGCACAAGATTATCAACATGTGGCAAATGTAAAATCCACTTTGAAGTGTTGCATAATCTAGCAAAATCCACTTTGAAGTGGTGTGTCATCTAGCAAACATCCAGGTGTTTCCTTGCCTAATGGTGACAAAATATTTGTGGGTTTATGAGCTAAAGTACTAGAAATGGGATGAAATGTAATAGTATAAGGTATAAATCTATCCTCATAAATAACCAGAACTGAAAGATATATGGAGGAGATCCAGAGTCAGAAACCCTGGAGGAAGAAGACGACCTCAGTCATGTAGTTCAGCAGACCGCAAAAGTGATCTTGAACGTAGCTGGAAGGAGAAGTATGCTGCCATCGCTTGCAATACCAGACAAACAGTGACCAAAACTTATCATCAGTTGTGTATGTTTGAGAAAGCAAAAAAACAGCCTGCAGAAGCGAGGAAGTAATGTCATCAGGGAGCCAGGAGACCAACAGCGATGCCTTTGCCCTGCAAAGCTAAGGCAGAGCAGGGTAGGATTGTTCCCTTGACTGCTGGCATGAATACCAGGGGGAGAGAAAA
The DNA here is from genome assembly GCA_034781795.1 of Crypturellus tataupa. Classification (NCBI taxonomy): domain Eukaryota; kingdom Metazoa; phylum Chordata; class Aves; order Tinamiformes; family Tinamidae; genus Crypturellus; species Crypturellus tataupa. Next base: position 957,175 of record JAWLRI010000560.1, read on the forward strand.
CTGCTTAAATCGAAATGCTGAGTGTAAAAACTTGACTATGGATATCTGCAGGTTAGACATTGGGAGTTTCTAGCAACCAAAGGAGCAAGCTTCCAAGACAGTAACCAATGTCAGGGGAAAGAACCTAAAACAGCAGTAGGATGCTAAATACCCCTGGGATGTCTTCAGAAAGCGTCGCCCAAAACAGCTGCCCGCAGCGTGAGGCACACAGGAATGCGGCGACCCCGCGGCGAGGCCTGCGGAGGCGCCTCGCGCCACCACTGCCCCTGCCCAGCACCGGGCTCCCTGCGTGCCCGGCGCCTCCCGCTGTGGCCAGAGGAGGGGAGGCAGCCGCAGCCATGTTGCTCACCCACCCATGGTGCTTGCCCTGCCTCCCTGCAGCCAGTGGGCTTTGTGCCTCTCTTTATTTATTTATTTATTTATTTTTGCTTTTCATAATGGTTTAAGCAATGGTGGTAAATGCTTATGCATGAAATACATGAAGGGTCAGCCTTTGCAGCTTTGCAATCATTGCCGGGGTTGCCGCTGGCGGCGTTGGTATCAGGCTGTGGTTTTGTCCCTCTTCGTGTTAAAATCTGGGTTGTAGTACTGCAGGATCAAACTGAATTGGTGCAATATGGTTAAAACTTTGTCTCAAGGGAAAACAGTTCTCTCCTCTGTGAACTGAATGTTTTAGGCAGGTGTGCATGTTGTAGATGTGCACTTTGAAGACATACAGGGCAGTACTGAGTGTGTATTACAGGCAGGGACTTTACAGTAGGTTACTTAAATGCATGCTTTACGGACTGTGTATCTCTGAGTAGATATTTAGAGATGGGGCATAGCAATGGCAAAATTAAGTACTGCTTATTTGCACGGTAATTTTTTTTCCTTTGCATGCTTTCCTAAAAAAAATAAAAATAAAAAAATTGATTAACTGCAACATGGTTTTATCTCTTCAGAATGCATTAATAGTGTGGGGGTTAAGAGAAGCTTTGTTTAAGCAAGCAAAGCTTGGAAGTGCTTTTTCTGATAGCAATATTAATAATAAAACCTGGAGAAGACATTGGGTTCTTTACGGCTCTGTGGCTGGAGTGGAATTCCTAGACTTTTGTTGAGTACATGTAATATTAGAGGAGCTCTAGTACAAGCACCGTATTTTATCTTAAACTGAAGTGGAAATCTGTTTACATAGGAGCTTTAGCTTCAGAGCAACACAGGAAAGCTAATACTTTGCAGAAAGGTGCCTGGAGACCAAAATAAATTTTTCAACTGTCCAGTGAAATGAGCCCTGTTGCTGTCTCCTGCCTGCTATAGAGGTGATGATCTGATTCTCACTACAAGCAGCTAAGTCTTTAAAGTCCACCAGATAAAAGCCCTGGTCAAGCCTTAGAGACTAGATATTCCCGCGTGAAACATAATACAGCATGAAATAGACAGCAAAGAGATCCTGAGCTTTTAACCTGCAACACTCTGGCAAGGGGGCTGAGTGTAAGCAGATGTTGTTGCTACATAAACAAGCCCTTTGTCCATATAGGCCTTAAGAGCTCAATTTCTAATGCACTGGTGGATGGCCTTGATTTGCACAGTTGGGCAGTAAGGTTGGGGATACCTTTTTGTAGTCCAAAAGATAACTATCTTCTTAACACTAAGCATTTTGCGCTCACTTTATAACCCTTAAGGACAGTGAATTTACTGTGCAACAAAGCTAATACTTAAGGGGTTTCGCTAATGAGGTTTCTCGCTCTTGTCAGAGGTAATGTCCAAACAGTTAGCTTATGATTCTGAAGTGAAAGCTTCAGAACTTGAAGCAATTTTATGAAGCACTTTGAGCTTAAGAGGCCCGCAGATGAACCTCAGAGAAGTGCTTTAAAAGAGGTCCTTTTTTAACAACCTCACACTCCTCTCTGCATCCCAGTTTGGCTTTCTCTGATACGGTACATAAGCTGGTTGGTCCTTTCATTTACTACTTGAATCTTACTGGTTCTCTGTGTTTTGTTAATGTTGTTCTGACACACATGTCTGTGTGACCGCTGTTTCTGGGCTCCAAATTCTTGATGACAGCATGACCAAAGTGTTGCACAAGGATAGGATCCAACATCTGGACACTTCCTGAAGATCCATACTCATTACTTTGGTTTTGGTTATTAGCTGGTTCTTTGCTCAGGATTTTCCCCCATCAGGCAATATCTCCTTTACACTGAAAGCTTATGTAGTTATTATATAGTGTAAGCAAGAGTTGGATTCTGACTCTATAGTATTCTCCATGTGTAAAAAGGTATATTCCCAGCCTTTCATATGGAGGAAGTTTGTCCTTTTTACTGTAGAGCAACCTGTGTTCGTCTTGGGTTGTTAGGGTATTAAAACTTTATCATCTTAAACCATGTGTCTGAATAAAGAGTTGTTTCCCTCTTCTATTAAATATATATTTTTTTATTTTTATAAGAACAAAACACTGAGGGCACCGTTTTCCTGTGAGTCTGTCTGATTTTTGTTAAGAGAGCTGTATTTTAGGTAAGAACATATCATACTGAAAATGCCTTAATAAAAATTATGCAAATAATGTATAGCAGGTAACTACAGGTAAAATCAGTAACAGTGATATTTATCACTACAGATATATCTGATAAATATACTTTATCCTTTGGTGTTTTTTTTTTTTTTTTTTTTTTTTAATCTGACAGGACGACAAAGTATTTTTGTGGAAAATAACACTGGACTATAAGCAACTTCTTTCAATGTTTTCTCTTTTAATATGTAGGCTCTTGAGAGTGTCATTACCACTTTAACAAAATGTAAGATTTAAATAAAAAGCTGTGTTGTTACTGTAAGCAAAAGGGGCTCTAAATGACACTTCAATTTGGATTTCAGCTTTCTTTTCCCAGTTCATCTTGCATTCCTTATTTAAAAGCAGCTCTTCAGTATTAAATAATGCTACTAATATATTTGCAGATTTAAAGAAGTTGCATGTAAATCAGATGAGTATGTAAATTTTGAGCCATTTGAGTCGTATTTCACTGCTACTTTTCATAAAGAAATGCACTTATTTATTTTAAATCCTTTTACAAAGTTTTCAGACAAAACAAGGTCCAATTGCATATAGCACCAGACCAACGAAGAGCAAAGGTCAGTGGTTTGTAATGCTGACTTTTAAAGGTGGTAGGTCACTGTGCCAAGCTGTAGGTTTTTTGAAAATAAAGAAGAACATATCTTACGCTAAGGGTACTGCAAAAGAGAGGTCTTGTTTTAAAGCATTTATTTTAAAAGACAAATACCTCCCTAACAACAAGCCCTTGATGTCTCTGACACGAGAGACATGCGAAAGTCATTAAGACCGGTCCCAGCGGAGCTCCTACAGTTGCTTCACTTTAGGGTGGGTGTGAGTATGCTTAAAATTAAATTACTTTAAAATAAAGTTAGAGCACTAAGCAATATCCTGCTTTTTGACTCAGCAGGGTTTCCCGTGAGAAAAGAAAGTGGGCAAAGAGAGCTTAGAAAGACAGACAAACATATTTACCCCTAGGTGGAAGGTACAAATTAAATTAGCCTGCCACAACAGGGAGATGTTTTCTCCTTCTGTTCAGATGTCATGGTAGTGAGGAAACATAGTCTGGGGCCAAGAAAAATGGCACAAATGCATTCATCTAAGCTACCATTCATGCTGTTCCAAGGTCTAAACAGAACACATAAAAGAACAGCACTGTTGAAGCACTTCCTCTCCTTAGTTACCAAATTGGGACTTGCAAGGGAACATGGGAGTGGAGGGTGGGGATATTTCCAGAATGGGTTTCACTATTGTGGTGGGAATGAGTGAGGATGTTGGAGACCTGATGAGACTGCGTTTAAAAAGCCATTACTATTATTTTTTTTCCCCATATTTCTTGAGGGAAAGCTTCGCTTGTGTTTTGCATGGTGTATTTATTTAAGGTATGCTGCAAACTTTTCTGCTCTCTAAAGCTAGGAGACAATAGAGGCAGTTCCTGAGAGTCAAGTATATCTTTTATTGTGCCTCATTAATATGCATGTTTTTGGCACTCGCTTGGGTTCAGCTGGTTTGCTTTCCAGTATCTCATTCTTTATTTATATGAGACTGAGAGGTGTGACCTATGGAGCCAGTTGGCTGTCATGAATTGGAATATTCATTAAGCCTTGTGAATTATGCATCGGACAGCTTATAACACTGAGATCCATAGTTGATCCAGCCAGAACTCTTAACTGCTTCCCATTAGGTGGAATGATCCACAGATTGGTAAAAATCATGTATATGTGTTCTGAACATTGCAGAAATTGCTGCGTCTGTAATCCAAAGAAAGGCTTGGGGATTTTGTGACTCATGTTCAACAAAACCAGTTTAATCTCTGTGTTCATATTTATTTGAAGAGTTTCTTAGTTGTATTTCTGCTCTTGAAAGTCACAGTCACACAGCACTCCTCTCTTTTGAGCTTTCCTATCATTCGGCAGCCTGTACAACAAATTATTTTCTTGTCAGGCTTAGGGGTCTGCATGTGTCAAGAGAGTGTCTTTATATAGATATCAGCTGCTATTTTATATGGGGAATTCAGAGTTAAGTTAAAGGAACAAATCTGAAGAATTCACTTAACCCCCCAAAAAGTACTGTCTGCCAGGATGGTCATTGCTTATTTCATTTCATAGAAGCTAGATTTGCTTTTCCACTATTGCTTTTGAGTTTTGCACATGTATTAAGATATTCTTGTCTAGTGTTTTTAATTTAGAAGGCTGGATACAGAGTTTGTTTATCCTGTAAAGCCAATAGTCAGTACTTTATTTGTGTTTTCAAAAGCACCATTTCATCTTAAGCTGTGGTGTTTAAATTTACCATGCTGTTGCCTACCTTAAGAAGATTTTTAAATGGAGGCAAGAGGTTAAAACACATTTTTCCAGGATTAAAAAAAGATCCTGGGAAATTAGACATGTCAAGAATAATGAAAGATTTTAAAAGCCTTGGTCACTTAAATAATATCAACAGGCCTCAGTGAAGAAGAGTTGTCTTGTCACCTTGTGACCTTTTAGCTTGTGATTTGTGCCTGCCTGCCAATGTGAGCTGAAACTGTTAATAGTGATAACAACAACAAAATCATTGAAATGTCTTCCACGGATTTGCCGTTTGCCATGCTGGGCTATGCCGTCAATCTATGCGATAGCCTTGAAGCCGATGAAGGGTACCTGCCAAAGTGAGTAGCAACTCTACTTCTCCAAACTGCTTCACATAAACCTCGCATAATTCGAGGTTGCCTTCTTGTCTGGGATAAGTTCTGTGGCCTGTCCTGAAAGTGGGTAGCCTGACCTCTGGGGAGGTCATGTGTGAGCCCTGTGCAAAATGGCATTGTTTACAGGTTTTTCTAGTGAAGAGATTAGCTGTCACTTATTTCCACATACCTTAACCGAAGCGCTTTAAAAGTTCCCAGCAAGAGCGTGCTCTTTTCTCTTTCGCGGCCTGTCACGGGCCTGTCAGTTTAAATAAAATTCCTCACCTGAATTATGCAGATGAGCTTTTGTTGTGTCCAGCGCCCATCATTGTTCGGCTCCAGCGCAGCTGAAATGCCGCGCAGGCCTCTTGCTTTACACGGCCCGATTTTGGCACTCCTTAGGTCAAGACCTTTCAACCTCAGGGCTTGACTTATGCCACAACCGTTTGACAAATCGCCCAGGCCTTCACAAAAGCTGGTTGAGCTCCAAAGTGACTGCTCTCTATACACCACTGTTTCACTGTTTTGACATTTCCTTCTCACTTTTCCCCTCAGTAATTAGACAAAGGAAGAAAAAGACATTTGTGTCCAAGGAATGCTTTCATTTAGGCCTGTGATAAATGGCTACCCTTTCCAAGTAGCTGCAGTCCCACTGTAGGAGAAAGTTTCTTCACAAGGAGGCTGAGCAAGGAGCCCACTCTCTGCCTTTGTGGGGCACGGGGGCATCTTTGCCTGTAAGACCTGGACAACATGTCCATTCATCTCATGTGGCTTTTCATCCAGGCAATGTAATAGAGTTGAAAAAGTTGTCCAGGCTCTAGGCTCATCCATTGTTAATAACTTGGCATGGGGCAATGCAGCGTGTTTAGCATGATGACTGGAATGGCCTGCTAAGATTAAAATGTAAATGACAAACAAATGAAAGCACATGCCTCTCATATTTTTCCTTTTTTAATTGTAGATGTTGGGGTTTTTTATATAAGACAGCGGAGATAGAGATTTTTTATCTTAACTCTAACACCAGTTCTTTTAGTTTCTTTAGTTGAGTCACTTCTCAGCCTTAGTTTCTCCATCTGTAATCTGTAAAATACAAGTAGGATATTTGCAGCCTTTGTGAAGTGTTTTGGAATCTGTAAGTGAAGAGTTCTGTATAAAGCACTAGGCGTTATTAGAAGCAGCAGCAGTTGTAGCATTATTCTTCTCCTGAGTGTCTCCAATTTAAAGTACTGCTTAATTCAAAAGAGCTCATTCTCATCGGAGCACGTTAATCCCTGCTGGCCATTATTTTGCATGAACTTCTCTTGAAATAACATTAATTTATTGGACTATCAATGATTTGATGAATTACTGGAGCATGACAAATTTGAGAATATTTTCAGTGCATTGGGATCAAGATCTTTTAGTTATATAAACTTGTATGGTTAAAACTGGCATTGTAATGTCAAATATTTCTTAATAACAGGAACTTATGTCAGCCATGTTTTTATAAGCTTCTTTCAGATTGCGTTAATGCTTATTGTTCCATTGGGAAGAATGGCTGCCAAACATATAAAATAATTGAAACTGCATGTGACTGACTTGTTAGAGCTACAGTGAGAAATTAATGTGTTACAATTCATGGTATGGTTAATCTGTCTCTTCTGTTCGTGGTAATGCATTAATAAACCAAATCACATTACCAAATCATTCAAATTACTTTTATGATCTGATACTACATTAGGATTAATAAACCAACAAAGCTGCTGTTGGAGTCCTGTGCATGATACATGACCCTTTTCTCTCAGGCTTCTAATTAAGAGCAGGACAAACACCAGAATCTTCCAAGTACTTAATTTTGTGTGGCACAGCATTAGCACAGTCTTTACTGTTTGTAGACTTGCTGTCTCATGATATTACCTGTTCCTCAAGACTCACAGGAGGTGAAATGAAATACAGGAGTGTGTTGTTTTTACTAGGATAGGTTTCGTGCATCTGCAACACAATTTTTTTTGAAGCATTAGCATACAGGGGAAACAATTGCATCTGTAAACTCTGCTTTCAGGAAGCAGAAGTCTTTTTTTTTTAAACTTTCTATATGCATCATGTAAACACATTCATAATGCATTGATTTTTTTGGAAACAATCCTACTATGAAGCCAAAAAATGAATGAATTTGACTTTTTTTTTTTTTTTTTTTTTTTTTTTTTTTTTTTTTTTTTTTGGCTCTGAGAAGGAAGAAGATCTCTAAAAGTTTCCCATGTTAAAGTACTAGACCAGATGGCCGTATATACCTGAAATAACACAGCCTAAGGCCTAGTAGCCGGATGCATTCCAGCTCACAGTTCCTTCCCAGTGCGTGTGAATGCATTCAGTGTGTAAACCTTTAACCAGGATTGCAATATTGAAACACTTAGCTAGGCAGAACCAACTGTTGCAAATTTAATGATATTGGAAACCAGAAGAGCTACATCTGCAGTCCTTTCCAGGCAAAATGCCTCACTGGTGTTAGGATCTCAGCCTACCTTCACTTGAGGAACTTGGTCTGATGCTGATTGATGTCTTGATAGCAGTCTCTATGGACCTCTAGATTTCACATGTTCACCATTTTGTCTTCCAGCTTCCTTGAATCCAAATGATCTTACTATGTGAGACTTGATGGTGGTTAAGTGTAATCTTTTCATAACTTGAATGCAGTGATCATCATTTTTACAGACTGGAATTTCCATTTATAAATACTTCTTTTGTGGCTTCCGTTAAGAATGAACCATACAGTTGTCCCAAGGTAGTGCAATAAGCAATAAAATAAACTACCCATCTGAGACTATTTTGGTGAAACACTACAAAAGATTTTGGCACTGTCAGAATTCACATAGGTAATGCCTGTTAATGGTACTGTAATAGCATTTTAACTAATGACTCTTTGCACAGTAATCTGGCAGTGCAACAGAAAGTGGAAACTTGCATGTGTGACACTGAAGTATCCAGGCCTGATTTGTTCAGAAAATCCCGTCTCTAGTGTTGGACCATGGGTTTCTTTCGTGTGTGCAGCTACCACTTCATTAATGTTGGGACGATCTGACAGATGACACAGATATGCAACTAGAGATAGAACTTTAAAAACAAACAACAACAAAAAGAGCCATGATTCTATGCAGTAGTTATTTGAACTATTATGATAGGTCTTTTAGGTCACAAACCTTTTTTTGTTCAAGTCACAAACTGCTTTTCAGTTTGGCTCATTTATTGCTTGAAAGGGCTGCCAATACCTCACGAGCATTGGTCCCACCAGCATCTCAAAACTTTATTGCTATAATCTTGCTACTCTTTTGTTGGACTTGTTTGCATTCATCAGTTTCTTTTTAACTAGATCAACCCTGTGAAAATTATCTTTCCCTTTTCTTATGCTCTGTTCCATATTTTTTAAAGGATTTTTCTCTCTAGAATACTAAAAATTCTCCACAGATAAGTTCTCCTCACTTTTTCCTCTTAAATCCTTACTATGAATTCAATAATTTGAGGCAAACTGATCTTACTCACTAGAAAGGCAGCAAAATCCATTCAAGACACTTTACCTCTATCTATTACCAATTATTAAAAACTTCAGAGGTCAAAAAGAGATCTGAATATATTTTTTTCTTGACTTTGCTAATTATTTCACATGCAGAAATATGCCATAGCAGTATAATTAATAACTTATTTTGAATACTATACATATAAATATATATGCTGTGGGAAATGTGCTAAATACTACTGGGAAAAAAGATCTTTAGATTAATTTTGTTTGCAGATTTATTGTGTATGCATTTTCAGTCCATCTGTTTCCAAAACTGATACTTCAAGCTGGAAACTGAGTACAATTGCTATAGCTTTTTTCTTGCATGAGATGTTGAGTTTACTCAAGTCGTGGGAAAGACTTACCCCTACAGTAGAATTGACCCAGAATGTGAGTACTGCAATTCTGGGAGGAAAAAAAATCTGCAACCCCCCCAAGCTCAACCTTAGAATTACCTGTATCAGTTATAAGCAGTTTAAAGTCCTAAGTACCCAAATTCTTATTTTCACCATGTTTGGAAGTGCTCCAGCCTTGAAGCTGAGCATATTTGGCACCTCCTTTCTGTTCTTTCAGAGTGTTTTAGGGAGTTTACCATAAGTAGGTACTCTTCAATTGTTCTCACTATAAAGTCTTGGTCTCAGGGATTGTTCTGACAACAAGCCCAATGGAAAGGACTCTGCACCACATGTGGCAATACCTCTTTTCCCTTGTACTGATAAGAGATGTTAGTGATTATATACTAACAAGTGGATTGTTAAAATTCAAAATGCAGTGCATATACAGATACAAAGAGAAAATATGAGTGTGGGTCTCACCCACTTCTGCATCCATGTGACATCCATGTCCCATTTAATCTCTGAACTTGAGTGCTGAAGAGCAAAAATTAATAAAAATAGTAATAATGGTTAACATCTATTTAATGTTCATATGCATCCATAGGCTTTGCTTATAAGAGAGATAATAAGAGGTATGTATTAAGGTCATGTGTGAGAGAGGTGAGGGTAAACTTCTAGGTTTCATGTAAATTGAACATTTATGGTATTTATTATTATGAACATTTGTGGTATTTATGTGAAATTGAGGCCTCATCTGGAGCACTGTGTCCAGTTCTGGGCCCCCCAGTACAAGAGGGATGTGGAGCTGCTGGAGAGAGTC
>JAWLRI010000560.1:971039-983669 GCA_034781795.1 Crypturellus tataupa
GTGCTCTCCCCTACACAGTCGCTGCTTCGGGTAAAGATGGAACGTCTTGTCTCCATTAATATTTCACATGCAGATAGATAGCATCTCTTATCCTGAAAGGGCAGGAAAAAAAAAGATGCACACCTTTGTAGTAGTGAAGATAAAGCCTTCATGTATGAATCCTGGTGAGATTTTTCTGCAAATTTCCGTGAAATTTCTCATGAAAACAAACCCCTCTTTTCCTGGGCACTATGCAATTCTTGTAATGGAGATGACTTCGGCTTCTCCTTGTGGCAGACTCTGTATATGTGTGTGTGTGAATTGATAAATATATTTTTCCTTATCCTTACTATAGTTCAGAAATTTTTTTACATTAAACTTGCTCTGTTTCTTCATGGAATGCATCAGTTACTATGTCCTTTCTATTTTTTTTAGTGTACTGCCATCAGTACTTTAGCTTCAATAAGAATTCGGCACTGAAAGTACAGATCCTGGTCTTATTGAAGTCCATGGGAAATATCACATAAGTCTTTGTGCTATAGGATCAGGCTTTAAAAAGCCCTTTGACTAAAGCTATAGAACAAAAAATGCTTTCATCAATTTATAAAAGATTTTCTGGTCAAATCCTCACCATTCTCTGGTCTTATTCTATGGAGCTAAGGAAGCTAAGAGCACCAAGAGAGTTTTGGAAAATTTTAGGCTTGACTTTTTTATATATTTATATTTTTACTTGTGTAACCTGGAGTTTATAAACTGTTGTTCTGAACAGAACTTTTCATCCTTAGATAAGACTAAACATGGTGATTTACTGTATAAACCAGTGAAATGCAGAAGTGGCAGTTGAGTTTCTGGACTTAGGGGAAAATTTTGCATCAGTGAGCAGACTTACAACTGCAGGGGCTTTATTTGTTTGTTGTAACTTGTGTGGTAAACCCTGGAAACATATAACCCTTTTTTTTTATTCTGTGAAAACAGATTAATTTTTTGTCTGTTCTGATAGCCTCTTTTGATTTTTCTCTTACGTCCAAACTTGTTTTCTCTCTTTTTTTTTCATAATGGAGATATTTCTTTATCCTCACATCTGCTGTCTAGTCGGGGCATGATACCTTTTTTACCCTCTGCACATGTAGCCCAGTAAAAATGTGGCAGATTGCAGAGTTCAAGTGCTCCGAAATGTGAAGCGAAACAGCTGCCCCTAATCATTTGCACAAGGAAGGTTTTTGGAGCTTCAGTTTCAGCTCTCATCTGCCTGGAATTCTGTATTTCCTGTGTCCAGATCAAGTGGCAGACAATGTCAGAGGTCTTTGATATATGGGCATCATATTCACAGGCAGTGCAGGAGGCCCTTCATTAACAGCCACAGCACATTTTTTAATGTGATATAGTTTCCAGACACTTTGTTTGCATTCAGGTAAGTATAGTTTCTGTAGAGTTACATACAGGTTTGGGAAGTCATTTATCAAGTCAGAGGTAATTCAGATTAATGACTGGAGTGTTTTTTAATGCATCACTCACCAGTATAAAAGGACAAGCCACTTACCATGTCAGGCATACAGCCACTTCCAGCAGTTTCATTCCCTTTACTTCTTCGTTGCACCTTCAGTGTGATTCCATGAGAACAGCCTCAAGGACATGCCATAAGCTTCACTTAAATGGCCTCTTGAGTTGGGTAGTCGGTATTTTCATTCATTTTAAACATACCATATTGGCAAAGAGCTCATATTCAGCTTATTTAGAGAATAAATCTAAAAGGATGCTTTGACCATAGCACAAAGTCACCCTTATCTGATCAATGAACTGCATGATAAATTGTCCTACCTAATAAACTAGAATACTGTGTGTGAGCATACTGTTTCCTCCTGGCTGATGTAAATCATAGAGTAAATCACAAATTTTCTGATTCAAGAACAAAGACTAAAAAGTACGATTAATGGATAACATGCAGCTAATGAAAAGCCAGCTTTCCTCTAATACTTAGTTGGCTTTAAGTATCTTTCTGTTCAAGCTAAACACAATTTGCAAAGTATGCACGGATGAAAGGTGATACTTAGAGATGGAATCGTGAGAAATGGTGACTGAGCCTTCAAGAAAAGCTATTATTATTGAATGACCATTAAATGTATTTTAACGTATTGTCATTTTATTTGTTTAGAGGTGATAAATTCCTGCTGGAATGATTTGATTTAACCTTTGCTACAACATTTTAGCGAACTCATGTTAGTGATCAGTGATGCTTTGGAATGTGAACTGTGTTATATGGTAATAGTTGGACGTTCAGTGCTTTCAGAACCAGTTCTGTTTATGGAGCATAAATGCAAATGCCAATTAAACTGCTTTCAGTTTTATCCTTCTGCTATTCAAGTGCAGGAACAATTATCTCTATCAATATTTAATGGCCTAATCCTAAACAGATACTGCCACCAGTAAAGGCAATAGTCCTGGTAACGTGCTGTTAATTTTCAACCATAGAGGCTGAAATGGACTATAGAGTTACTGAAAATGAATAGAAGTACATTTCCCTAAGGTAAAACACACTCAACAATCTCTGAATAATGGAACTGGATTCTTTCCTTAGTTCTGTTTGGTGGGTTAAATCTGTGCAGACCTCTACATTCATCTTTAGAATGTAATTGTTCCAACTTTTTCCTACTTTTCTGCCATAAGAAGCTTGTAGCTACCTTGTGTGCTGGTCACTGTGGAGCTAGAGTGGGGTAGAATGCTGAAGAGGGGCTGCTTATTTTCTTTTCCTCTCTACTTCAATTTTTTCCCAAGTTAACTGCTCATATAACCATGCTAGTTGCTTTAGATCCTCAGCCCTAAAGTAAAGAGCTCAGAACTTGGTCTGCTCGTGATCCCTTCTATACACTGGAATTTAATACCATCACACCACATGATGGAAGTCAGGCATACACACCACCCCAAAAAAATGCCACTGTAGGAAGGAGTGTGCCTTTGTAAATACATTTTTTTCCTCCAGGAAGATGCAGTAGATGAAACTTGTTTGTGACTATTTGGTTTATCAGGTATTTTGAAGTTAATAGTTGGCTGTTGCCACATGTATGCATGTTCAGATTCCAGTGCTTGTGGAGGGAAGAACCAGTTTGGGTTCAGAGAGTAACAGTAGTCGAAACAAAAGCTCCTTCTTTATTCACAGGCTAATACAGCATACAGCAGCTGCACTGCAGGCTAAACCCGTATTATCCTCTTTATGACCTCAGTTTTGACCTTAGACGGGGTTTCATGCTCCACTTAAAAGCAGAAAGTATTTTTGTTTCTAACCTGACTTCTCATGAGACTCTTTTGAACACCACTTACAATTAGTCTCATGAAAATAAGCTAAATGGCTGATCTTGAGGTTATAGATTTCTTTCTTTATGGAAAGGTAAAGCCACTAGGGCTACCTACTTGAGGTCTGTGGGATGGCTTTCTTTGCAAGCCACGAAGTCAAAAGTCAATGTTTGTTGGTTCCACAGTGTATTCCCAGAAGATAATACTGAGAAGCCACCTGCTTTCACATTAAAATGTAAAGCCTAGCTACAAACTTAGTTATTTAGAGCCTCATCCTACAGAACCCATTAAACAACAAGTTTCACGTTGCCAGAGTTTTAAGATTCCTCTGTGTTGATTGGTGTCTGAGTAACTCTGTAATCCTGGTATCCTAATGAAACATCTAGGAAAGTAACGTAAAGGATGAAATATAATAAATAGGCTTCATTTTGTGAGATAATGAAGACTGAGTTGGTTTCCATGTCTTTCAGTGAAGGACAAGGAAGCTGACTTTGATTTGAATGACAGACTGAGTAATGTGATTGTAAACTTGTCTGAAAATGTTCATCTTTATTTCTCACTGTGTACAGAATGCTAATGGCTCAAAAAGCCAATTTCTTAGCCACTTGCGAGTTGAGTACTTTCTATATACTTTCTGTTACTTTGAATAAAATATTCTCAACAGTCACCCTTTGTAGTCTCTCAAAAAATGAGAAAGCATGCCAGTCAGTCAAACCTAGTGTTTATTTGTAGAATTTGGAGCCAAATTCAAAAAGATAACTTAGTGTACTGCTTTAGCTTTTGAGGCTAGGCACTGGATTTTTGGAGTCTACGTGTTGCACCTGGGTGAGCCTTCTTACATGTACTTAAACATGTAAGATGATCTTGCACTTTGATGATGAAAGACTTGCTGTCCTTCTGATATAGCATTAATCTAGTTATTAATAAGCAAGGAGTACCCCTTGCCTTGGTCTTGCTTCATCTGTATACAACCTCAATCTTGATCTGTTCTTTAGCTTGTGAGATTTGCCATTTGGACCAAATTTTTTCAGTGGGTCATTTTTTATTTTATTTTACAACCCAATTGTATAGGTATAACAATGAAGACAAATTCAGCCTATTTCTGATTTACTTGGCACTTATCATTACAGGTCAGACCTCAGATACCAATCTGAACTTTTGGGAGATCTGAGGTGTTCCTGATCTTTAGTGAAAACTGGAAGAGTTGAAAGGCATTTGCCCTGGCACTTAAAACTAGAATCAAAATGTATGAACTTCCACTGAAAAGCCTGCTGTGATACAAGCTAAACAAATGGTTTAGCTCTGATGTGTGGTTCTGTTAGTCTCTTCTACTTCCATTTGTTTAAGAACAGGTTCTCTTTAGTGAAGTTATACAGTTATACAGTATTGATCCAAAATTGAGCAGTTGGTATCAAAAATACGTTTTTTCTTCGTAAGTATGATGTTTATTTTAGATCCAATTCATCATAAAAAGCTTTTAATTTTTACATTATATTTTTCAAGATCAAGTTCATCTCACAACTCTAGAATTCTTCTCATAGTTCTTAATGCTGACCTGGAAAAAATTCTATGTGGAAAATACAGAAATTGAAAGAAACACGTACGTTGTACCCATCCCAAACAGTGTTTTGAATGTCTGAGGGAGGTTTTGTTTTTCCTTTTGGGATTGCTCTGCACTCCATAGCTGTCAAAATGCTGAAAGAGAAATGCCCAGCATTACTGCAGTATTTGCAAGACTGTCCAGAATGTCATTTTAGTTACACAATGAAAGAGCCTGTTACTGTGAGAAATCAGGTTTTTGGATAAAATGAAAGTTGGTTGGGTTTCAAATGGACTTTAAAACCTTTACTTGATCTTTCCCTCTTAAGTTATGGCATTTGGCCTTCCTTAGCTTGCAGAAATGTCTAAACAAATTTAAACCTACTTTTGTAAGATTACCTTTCCAATTATCTGTTGCAGACTTTTTGGAAATAAGGGACATACTTTCCAACTAAAAGTCACACAATTAAATAAAAAGGCACAGCTTTGGGCTCCTGAATAGCCCATCTCAGAAGGCCAAGAATGGCATGAAGACAGTGGGAGTTGGGGATCAGGCAACATAGTAGGTGGTCTCCCTCATGAAGTAGTGGTGAGAAACGCTGTTCTGCATATTATAAAAGATAAGCAATCTGAGGTCTCTACAACTTCCTAATTTATTTGTAATATCTATTTTCGGATGTTTTTGCAGCCTTTCAGGAGGAGTGTGTGCAATGATGAATCACTGTTAAACAGCAGAGAGCAAAATGTGAAGCCCCCCCAGCTGACTCGTGATAATGCCCTAGAAACACCAATTGATCAGTAGTGAAATGGGTGACAAACTTCAGTCAGAGATAAGTTTAGGGTGTTCCACAGAAACATGTAGTAAAAATCACCCTTCTGTGTTTGGGAAAATCTGCCTGCCTTGGTTTTAAGTAAACACACACAGCAGGCTAAAACAAGACCACAACTGTAGGCACTAACTCCATAGACTGAGATGATATTGTACCTCTGTTACTTATTTGTGGACCCTTTTACATGTAAATTAGTGATCAGAAGTAGATGTTAGTTAAAAGGAATGACAAATATGATAAGAGTTTTTCTTAGATTTTATCACAAGAGAAAGGTTCTTCTCCAGGAAGCAGTGATGTGTATTACTGACTTTGGGATGTGGTTTTTGGATCTGTTCCAGGCGCTCTGATAAATACACATTTTGGCAGCTTTAAAAATATGCATTATGCCTATGCCAGACAAGTCTATCACTCTAATACGTTCAAATTATTTTAAAAACAAATTATTACTTAACCATTGGGCTAGTCTCCTGTATAGCTGCTTGTAAATGTATTTATCAGTAATGACGCATTTACCTGACAGCCTTAGACAGCTCATGTTCAGCCATTCTTTTGCTTCATGTAAGTCGAATTGAGGGCATAGAGTACACTTACTAAAACTGTATCCTTAAAACACTGATCAAAATGAATTGCTGCACACTTCTGAAGTCTTTTTCCCAGAGTAACTTGGCAAACTTTACATTTTCCTCCCCATCTTTGTGTCAAATGCCATTATACCTTACTATGGACTAATACCTTGTTAAATTGCACATACTAAATCAGAACCAATACCAGCTTTATAAGAGCACACCAAATCATTATGTACTACCGCACAGAAGAGATAGCCCTGGAAAGGATGTAATAATATGTTACTGTTTTTTCTTCAATGACCTGAGTTCATTTTGTTTCTTTGATCACAAGTGAGGAGGTGTCTGGTGGTCAGACATGGGTCTCTGTCTGGAGATCTGTATCGCAACAGGCATTTTCTACTCGACACAGAGCTAGGACATGAACGGCAGGTAACAGTCAGTGGAAGTGCATTGAGTGGCAAAACTTAAGTTGACTTTGTGTCTATTAAGGTCCACTAAGGGATAAAGAGGTTTGTGGTTATCAAGTGATACAAACACTTTTTTTTTTTTTTCTATTTGCCTGACCTGATAATTTCCCATCACTTCTAAAATTTCAGGTACCTAAAAGAAGGTACGTGGTAACTTAAGAAGGAAACTGAAAACTCTGATCTTTCTGAATTGGTTAAAAATTAGTCTTCATTGTGTTCCGATTGCTGCCGTGACTGATTTAAGAGCTTAACTTTTGCATGAGTTTAGCCAGCCTCCCCCGTCCCCCCTAATAATTCATTACTGATTGTTATTCTGCCTCCGCAATTAATCAGGTTCGCAAAGGGCTTCGTTGGGTGCATTTGTATTGTTTAAATAAATCTGGAAACACTAACCTTGTCACGTTCAGGGGTCGAGTGTGGGAATGAATCTTTAGAATACGGAGAGTAAAATACTCCAAGGCGTAGCCACAAGAGATTTCATGTGGACAATCAGAATTTATTTTCCAAGTGGATGGTGTACCCAGTGTAAGTGAGCGCTGTGGCATGTTTTAAGGTCTCCTTAACCTGTCTGTGCAAATTGCATAAATCACAGCAATAAAGTCTTTCTATTCAACATGCTGGAGCTGAAGAGCACTGACCAGCTTTTGACCTCCTATTTGGGGCCCCAACTGACCCTAACTTGGAAGTTCAAACGGTCAATAGGGGGTCACAGAGGGCGTTTGCAGCACTGTTTAATTCCAGTTTGATTGCAAGGTTAATTCTGAGCTGCGCAGGTAGCCTTTTGTGACGCCTTTAAGTCTTCCTGACCACCAGAGAACATGTGGCGCTCATGAAGCGACCAAACAGATGGGGAACTGGAGGAGGAGTAAGGGGAGGAAAAAAAAAGGTGAAAAAATCAAGGTTGCTTTCCGGCTGGTCATCTGCAGTTTGGTGTGCACCAAGCTGGTCGTTTATCAGTATAATGGATCTGCAGACGGCCTTAAACAATTGTCAAACATTCTTTTAAAAGCCATTAGTTTTTCAACTAATATATATCTGTTTTGTGCATTTGTTGAGCCCTTCACTTGTCACTGCAGAATGCCTGTTAAACTAAACAGAGGCCTGATCAGTTTTCAGTGAGCTCTGAGCCTCAGAGTTCACCTGGGTCACCTACAAGATTTATGAGGCCTCGGACGGGCATCCGCTTGGAAGCGCCGGTCCTAGGGAAAGCTGACACTGCTCCCCCCGCGCACCCGCTCCGGCTCTGCTGCTCCCGCATTCCTAGGCGCTGTCAAAGAGGCAGCAAAATTGATGACCTGTGCAGATACCAAAGTGGACATCAATAAAAGGAGATGGATTGGACCCATCAGGGTGACGTGCCTCACTGCTGGGGTGGCTAGGGAGAGGGGGGACCAGGTTAAAAAAACACAGGAAAGTTATTTATATAAGCTTCAAGGACAAGGAGTTTGTCACTACTTGCTTGAGAATTTAATCTGAACGTGGTTGTTCTTCTGGTTTCCATCACTCTCTGGCTGACAAATACTGTCACGTTACTGCAACCACTAGATAGCTCTGCTGTGGTCTTGAGTGCAGGAAATTGTATTGAAATTTGCATTAAAAATACTAGCATAGTTGTAGAGAAGCGATTCCTTTCCATGAAAAATGTAAAGGAGCTTTATTTAATGAACACTGAACAGAATTTTCAGCTTGATAAAGCAGGAATTGAGGCCCTCTTGATTAATAAGGGCACTTAGAAACATCGGACGACTTGTTTTTCTGTATTGGTAGCTACATAACTATTTTTATATGTGTACCAAAGCTAGATGCGTGTTGAAAACAGCTTGCTTGAAATTCACCTGAGGGATATTTCTGTGGCAGGACAAGCAGCAGTGGACCAGACACTATTTTGTCAGAAGCAACTTTTACATACAGACATGCAGATATATTTATAACAGCATCATTTTCTGTGCTAACCATGTCTTTGGTTTTTAAAACACACTAAAGAAACCAACAAAGAAATGGTTTCCAAGACTTCTTTCCATTTTATGCTCAAAGTGTTTACTTGCCCTCTGGGAGGCTTGCTGAATGCTTACGTATTATGTAAATGAAATCTAAATCTAAAATGTGATCTGTGTACTTGGAAATATTATGCATTCATCCATATAAGAGGCAATGGCAGAGTCCCCAGATCATGATGTTTACAAAGAACCGCTCTGCTATCTACATGCAGCATGCAGAATACATGGAGCTCTTGGAGTTTAAAGACTAAAAGACAGTTAAAGAACAAACAATGCTCCTTCCCTTAAAACTGATATACTGAGACACAGCAGTTGATACATATAAAGGAATGAAAGCAAAAAAAAAAAAAAAAAAAAAGTGTCCTTAAGATGATATGCTTTTTAAGTAGAGTAGGCATTAAGCATAAATTTCTGAAGGAATTGTGAACAGTCTATTTAAACTCTCTTTTTTTTTACATGTGACAAATTTCCCAAATACCCATATGTTTCAGCTTCCTATAAATAAAAGATATTTAAGTGACATAAATGTAAGTTTCTCTTTATGAAATGTCAAACCATCAATGGAGGATATTACAGTATAATTAATATTTGTGGATTTTTATTTTTTTGTGGAGATGGAGGAAAATGGCAGTGAATAGTTACTGAGAATGATTTGAAGCTGATGTAATAAGTTATATAAAAGAAGCAGTCTTGGGAGAAGAGGCATGTTATGTTGTTATGTTACTTCTTTGTTACAGATCAGACCCCAGCTTACTAATACATAGTCTATATTTCCATTTCTTAAGGGGAAAAATGTTTTAGTTCTAGTAGACTTGTTGTTTTCAACTTTCATGTGGTTTGTTTGTCAGGTGGGATACAGTTAGCACGACATTTGTCTGGAGCCTTTTTGTATAAGAGGATTCTTCCATTATTCTTTTCATTATTCCCTTAAGACACTATTTTCTTCAGCATGGTGGTTCCCTAGTCTGGGAATTCCTTAGGTCCTCAACTGTTCCAAACAATATTTGTGTGATATTAGAATATGTGTTACTGATTTGAAAATACTGGTTGTATTTGTCTAGGACGAATACTAATATGACAATAATTGCATAGGAATTCCCAGCTTTCAGGTCCAGTTGGAGTTTATCAACTCTGTAGGGTTTCCCTGGCGGCTCATAAGATCCACAAGATTTCACGTGGATTTGCCAAGCCTTCCAGATTTCAGTAGACAGGAGTTCCTGCAGTTTTATAAACCTTGTGTAGGTACATAAATGTATTCATGAGGCCATCAGGGTTTTATAAAACCCTTGTCATACCTATACCCTTGCTTTTGGCATTTATAAGCCTGAACAAACAAAGCATATACCAACTCTACCATGGCACTTAACATTTTCTAAATCTCCTAGCAAGGGTTTACGGAGGTACAAACTCCTTTTAATCATACACTTCACTTACTTAGGTGTGTTTACCCAGTTAGTTCTGCTGTGAAAGCTCTTAAAGCCCTAACTTTTATATTAGTTCCTAAAGTAAGTCAAGTTGCAGGAAAACAGCAGTGCAGAGTGACACAAGCATACAAAATTGGTAATTCTTAATGACAAGAATTTGTAGTAATTTAGCGGAAAATGACAAATGAAACCAGAATGCCAGCCTTCTTTCAAAAAATCTAAAACATACCTGTAAGGCACTCAAGACCAAGTTGTTTTGTTATAACATGTTCCAAAAAACCTGAAAATCCTTGGTGATATGAAAGATTTCTGGTTTGAACATTAGATTCATTTTTAAATTTATTAGTTCTGTCCTTTCTCAATGACATATGTAGAATTAATGAGAATTTTATATATATTTTTTCTGAATAATTTAGAAATATATACACATTATGAAAAGCTATTCCAGTTTTTCAAGGATTGAGGGAAATGGGGTAATATTTGGCTTCCAAAGGCTTGGGCAGGTAAAAGGGTAGTTTCTAGGGGGTTTGAATTTTGAAAAGAATTGGCTGTTACCAAGCACAGCAGAGAAACTCTGATATTTACATTTTGAAATACATAGTCCTTTGTTACTTTTTGATTAGAAATATACCAAGACTGGGCCAAAACAGTTAGAATCAGTGGCAGGGTAAATTTTCAGATGCACATGACTGGATGGGAAATACTGCTGAAGGTTTTCCCTTTTCGGTGAGCTTCTCATATCGTCCTGAGGTTTGACCACAGTAAAGTTTTTATTATAGATAGTCAGATTTAATGGACAGGTTCCATTATATTTTGCATGTGGCAACACAGTTGTGTTGAAGTAGCGCTGTCTTGTTTCTTATCGCTAAATCTTTGCAAACTGGCTACTCTCTTGGTCGCTCTGTAGTTGCCATTAAGCAGGGAATGCACAAAATGGGCAAAGCCAGTGCTTTGACTTGGATCTGTGTTTTCTTATTCCTTCTTGCTAATAACTGTAGTGACCTAGTAGACCAAGAGTTTAGATAGAGAAAAGTCATGTACACCTGCAATCAGAAAAAAAGATCTTTTGTCTTAAATCAATAATTCATTGCACAGATCTTTTTCCTTCTATGGACTAGACTCCATTTTTGGCTGTAGGGATGCAGGGTGTCTTGCTGTCATTGGCTTATGGCTTTTTATCGATTATGCTTTGTAGCTGTTTGTTACTGAAAAGTAAAATTTTTACTGTTAGCTAGTCCAAGCCTTAAGATTTCTAAGGCATTTCTATATGCGTTTTAGACTAACAGCAAAAGTAAATATCATCTAGTTGTTCTAGTTCTCCATCTGCCTTTTTTGTCTGGCTACATGATTTTGGATCACTTTAAATTCTTCTAATGAGACATTTCGGCTGCTTTCAGAGAGATACCAGTGACATAAATACATTTGTTTTCTTACTTTCTGCTGTTGAGTTGCATTTCTCATTGCTCCCATTTTGCTTCTTTCTGCATGTTGTTGTAAAGGTTGTGGGGGCTGTGAGTCACTACCAGAAGAGCTCCTACCTGATAGTTTTTTATTTTCTGATAATCTAAATCATCCTTTATATTCAGTCCTGAAGATTCAACATATTAGATTCCCATGATCAAGACATGATTTCAACTCTTATTTGATTTTTTTTTTTTTGTTAATGATTGCAGGAAAAAGTTCTGGGAACACCAACATAAACAAAAACAATATCTTAAATAACTTGGGCTTTATACTGTTTTTTTTTCTTTATTTTCTGGGACTGTGTGTGAAAGCTTTGTGACTAGTTTACTAGTTCCTGGCTCGTCCATGTCCTGTCCTTTAGATTTTTGTCCTTAAGCTCTTCTGAGCAGCAATTGTAATATTCTTTATATCTCTGTGCCTAGCACACTGGGATTGACAAGATTTGGGGCTCTATCAGCTGCCAACATATACAAGTTAAATAAAAGGAGCTGAAAACAAAACAAAGGCCTCTTTAACATCTTTCATCCTTTGAGTGAGGGGATTTAGAATAGAAGAAAAACATTAATGCCTCTTCTTTGTAGCTATTGCACTGGGATAGTGGATAGGCAAAGAATACAGTCCCTTTCATTTAAATAGCTATCGTTGTGAATGTCTATACTTCAGACTTCATGACAGAATGCAGATATCCTAATATACTGGAATATTGGTAGTTGTCCTGCTGCTGAAACAGCATTTGTGCAGGGCAGAGTTGGGGAGGAAGACTGAAAACGCAGAAGTGGATTTTGCAGAGATGATTCTAGGGTTTTACAGCAGTCTTCTTATTGCAAGACTGCTCTTGGAAAGGGAGATGATCTTGACGACAGCCTTCTACAGTGAAATGACTGGTTGGTAGATGAGGAGCAGTGGATAAGCAATGGATAGTCTTTCACAGAGTCACAGAGTGGTTAAAGTCAGAAGGGGCCTCTAGAGATCATCTAGTCCAACCCCTCTGCTCCAGCAGGACACCCAGAGCACGGGGCACAGGGCAGCATCCAGGCGGGTTTGGAAGATCTCCAGAGAAGGAGACTGCACAGCCT